>CM020189.1:19223295-19245727 GCA_009805545.1 Oryza longistaminata
TCCATAGCAGAAGAATCAATTCATGGCACCATTTGGACTTTGGAGTAGCACTACACAAGATACAACATTACTATAGTATGTATAGGATAATAGGAGTATCCTCTTATTAATTTTAATTTAAGATGCAAGTTGCCGCCATCTCTTTTGAAAGAAAATGCCGCCAAAAAATTTATGCCACAAGACAACTGGATTCTCCTTGGCACATCAACTGTTGAAGCTAATCACCCTGGCTGAGTTAGACAAGCACATAAGTTAGATGTATATTTGCATAAGGTGACATCAAGCATTGATAATGTGGCCTCAAAAACCTAAACCAGAACGGTCAGATTAAATTACATGCTGGTGGAACTAACTAGAAACATCAGACAAGAAATCACCTAAAAAAGGGTAATTAACAAAAATTGGTTTGGTGGACTGATGCTGTGCTTGAGGAACATGAGCTGATGGCATTGCCAAACCCTAGAAGGAAAAGGGTTTAAGGGGCAGCTGATGGTGTGGCTTTTGTGTCCTCTAAGGAGGAGCAAGCTAAACAATTAGGAAATTATAAGCAGGGTTATGTCCTATTCTTTTGTTGTGGTGTGCTCCTCTCTTGTTGGGTTTTGGCTTTGAGTCTTCTCTCCCTCCCTTTCTTTGTGGCTTTATCTTTGGGTGTACATGGGGTCTAGCTGTTGGATAGGGTCATAGGGGTTGGGTGAAGAGAAAATTTTTGAAAAATCATTAACAACTCAGATGTTCTTTACTTCCTTCTTGCAATGGGCATTTTGAGATTAGGAAATTTCACTTTTTCAAAACACAAAAGTCAAGGACTTTAGTAAGCTAAAGCATTGTACCATCAAGGACTCTATGGTTATGCGAAAGCGAGAAAAGCGTAATCGATACCACGCTGAAGAATTATTCAAAATAATTGTTGCTGTGTGGGAGAAGATTAGAAAAAAGCCTCCATCCTAATTTCACATAACATTTCTCATCACACATTAAAAAAAATTGAAAATAACGAGACTAGAGAAACTTTGGACATGTAATATAGGATACATTAATAAAGGATTTGTGTTTGACCTTGGTAAATTTTACAAAACTACATATACTTGATCAAACTATTATAGAACTACATATTTTAAGATGTTTTTATCCATAAAACTAAAAACTTAATAAATAATTTATCATGAAACTACATATTTAGAATAGAGTTTTATAAAACTATAGATTAAGTAGCAACATTTATCATAAAACTATAGGTTTACTGCTAATTAATCATAAAACTACATCACATTGTCTTTGCAAAATAAAAGTGAGGGGTAAAATTATTATTTTTTTTAATGCACAAAATGTGTAAAATATTGTACTCCAATCAACAGTGAGTTCCTAGAGAACTTTTGGACGCAGTTGGGCACACATACAGAAAGGGAGACAAAGTGTTCAACTACACGTAGCTACTTGCCATAGGCCACTCTGGAATTCACACTGATACTCTACCAGTAAAAATTCACACTGATACTTCTACCCGTACTAGCTCATATGCAGAGGTAAATTTGGTACTAGTGCTCATGCATTCATGTGATGTGGTTTCGTGTGAGGTGAGCGCTCATCAGTTCTCGGGAAGAACAACGAGCAAACAACACACTCGTTTGCCTCTCCTCTCAGAGCAGAGCTTTAAATCTGAATGAAATTCGTAGAATTTTTTTTTTTTGTTAAAGGCTGAGTTTAATTCCAAAGTTTTTAATCAAACTCCAACTTTTCCATCACATCCAAAACTTCCTACACACAAACTTCTAACTTTCGCATGACATCTTTCAATTTCAACCAAACTTCTAATTTTAACGTGAAATAAACACACCCAAAACCAAGGAAACTTTGTAATAACATAAAGGACTTGTTTGGTTAGTCCCTTCTCAAGATACTACTAAGGGTAGCCCATCCCTAAAAAATATAAGTCCCTCCCCTAGAGACTTAGGGGTGTTGGGAACTAGGGCTACCATAAAAGAATAAGTCCTTCCCTAGGGACTTATGCTTTTGTTTAGCCCCCTCTCTCCCAAACACCCCCTAAGATTAATAGGATTTAGAGAGGATAACTAATCCCTTTCATCTTTTGCATATAGGATTAACCAATAGCATAACAAAAGTTTTTATTATGTTTTAACGGTAAAATTTATCAAAGCCCTGTTTTTTGATTAAGATAGCAATTTTTAGTTTGGTTTCCGTTAGCACGTTTTTAAACTGTTAAACGGTATATTTCAATAATTTTTTTATAGAAGTTGCTTTAAAAAATCATATAAGTCTTTTTTCAAGTTTAAAAATAATTAAAACACCATTAATCATATTCTAATGGTTTTTTCATCTTCATTAATTCGAACGGGTCAAAACTGTTTATATTGTTACTAAGTAGAGTACTATTTTGTAGCGGTTATACGAGAGATGCACACCATTATTACACATGCACACACCACAATTACATGCTCGTGAATACGCCTCCTAACACACACGCTAACCTTGATTTGAAAACTTTGATGATGCTTTGTCATGTCCTGAATGAAAACAACAAACAAATAGACAATGCCTGAAAAATTTCATATTTCGTACTGCATTTTTTTGAAACAGTGGACGATAGGAGATCTACCGGATATATTAGAAGAGAGAGTTGACCATATTTATAGGAAAACCGGACCCGAAAACCATATACTTGTACCGCATTAATTTACTTAATTTAGGAGATGCATTTAATAGTACAATGACAAGGAGGGTGTATTTTCAATCCAAAGATATTGTGTTAATTTGCAGGACATTCACAACTTCTTTTTAAAAAAATGTTTGGAGGTATCTCTTCCTCCAAATCTCGTTTATTTAAAGTTGAATTTAGCTCGATACGTCCCGAAATTTTCGCCGCGCTCGCTGTAGAATGCCTTAGCGAGCCGTTGGCCCCACCTGCCAGTCGGAGCGATGATATCTCCGCCGTCCGATCAGGCGATCACGCGTGGATCGGACGGCTCGTGAGGCAGGCAAGGAAGGGGGGCCCAACCGATCGATGAGCGCGCCGGCGAGAGTGGTCCTCCCACACGGATTCCACGCACGCACGCCCATCCGCACGCACGCTTGCTCGCTCTCTGAATCTTCTCTCTCTCTCTTTCTGAATACACTAGTATTTCTATCTCTCTCTGAATTCTCTTCTTTCCAGAGTTGCAAGTGCACCAATGCTACAATGCTACTACGTGTCTCCTTCCTCTAGTATTTATCGTCTTCCCCATCAGAGCCAAAGCAAAGCACAACACTCGCAGCCATTCTGCTTTGCTTTGCCTGCTTCTTCCTCCTCCCTCCCTGCTTCTTTGCTTTTCTTGCTAATTTGCAGCTAGCTAGAGGTAGTAGTTGAGTTTAGGCAGGCTCAAAGCTGAGAGAACGGGGGTTATAATCTGTCAGGAGTACGAGAGGATACACAAAGTTCAGGTAACAAACTCACTATCCGAGTATTCCATTACAGTAGTAGTCGTGGTGGTGGCAGTTCATTCCTCCATATGCTTGTTTCTTAGCTACAATTCAACCTTAGTTTGTTTGTTGTGTTTGATTTGTAGAATTAAGTTCATGCTCATGTCTGTAGGTATGTCATTTTCATTTTTCATGTATCATCCAATATCCATGTACTACTATGCTTGATCCATCTCTCTTTTTTAACCCCTTCTTGAAGCTAAGTACTGCTATAATGCAATGTGACTACTCCCCTTTCTCAATCTATCATGAACATTTTTTGTGGGTGCCACTAATTACTTTACTTTCCAATATTGAACTCTCTAGCATGTCCATTTATGGTGCTTTTGATTTATTATTGCTACTACCACAATAGGGTTCCCTATACATGTTTCTCTCTCTCTCTCTCTCTCTCTCTCTCTCTCTCTCTCTCTCTCTTGGACTTTTGGTTGTGGATCCTACCTTGCTCTCTCAAGCTCAAGAGTAGCCAACATTCATGGCTTCTCTGTTCAAAGCTGTAGTTGAGTTCTCAGTGTTTCTTCCCTTTGCTCACATTACTCTCCAATGGCAGCTGCAGTATGAGCAGTTAAAAATCTTTTCTTCTTTGCAGCAGGAAGCTAGAGTCAATTCTTGGAGTAAATTTTTTGCCCAATTTACCAAGCCATTAATTAAACTAGTACTACTCCTGAATCTTGGATAGTAGTAATGACAGTTTGAAAATTTCATTGGGACCATCAAATTGGTTAAGGTTTACTATGTATTTACTGAAAATTTTGCTGCAATACAGATGGGAGTGATGTCTCCAACCAAGCTGAGGATGAAGCTGCTGGGATCCCATGGCGGCAGCATCGGCAAGGCTGATGAGGCAAGAAGTCGCCGCGAGCGTCGCCGGCGAGGCTCGACGCCGACGAGGACGACGACGACCACCCCAAGAACAGCCTCCTGCCCCAAGAACTCGACGAAGGTTCGATTCCATTGTGGAGTTTGGATTGGCAATGGTGATGATGGTGTTTGATTCCGGTGATTTCTTCGTCAGATTATCCCAAGGACCAGTCGGATTCTTCTCGCTCGCGCTCCGACGCGAGCCATGGGAGAGCTGGCAATGGCTACGACAGCGGCGGCTTCGAGTTCTACAGGGAGGGAGGGCCGCCGCCACCGCCGCGGCGGCGGGCGGGGTCGGCGGGACGTTCTTCAGGCAGGTGCCGTCGAAGTGGAACGACGCCGAGAAGTGGCTCGCCGGGAGACACGTCGTGCACTCCAACCCAATCTTCTCCAAGAAGGCCGCCGCCGCCGCCGCGGCCGTGTCCGGCCGCGTCGCCGCGGAGGCCTCGGCGGCGTCGTCGCCGCCGTCGGTGGTGAGCAGGCAGCGCCAGCAGAAGAGGCTCCGCGTGTCGTCGGAGTCGGCGGCGGCGTGTCGATGCGGGACGTGGGGACGGAGATGACGCCGATGGCGAGCAAGGAGCAGTCGCGGAGCGGCACGCCCGCCGGCGCCGCCACGCCGTCGCTGAGCCCGCTCTGCTCGCTGCCGTCGAGCCCGAGGGCGCCGCGGGCGCGTCGTCGGCGTCGTCGGAGCGGGAGCTCCAGATCAGGACGCGCCGCGAGATCGCCGCGCTCGGGCTGCAGCTGGGCAAGATGAACATCGCGTCGTGGGCCAGCAAGCACGACGGCGCAGGAGCTCCCCCGCGCCTCGCCGGGAAGAGACGCAGACCTCACTCCGGCGACGGCGACGGCGAGGCCAAGAAGGGGAGTTCGAGGCGCGCGCCATGGCGTGGCAGGAGACGCACAAGTGCAAGCTCGCGTTGAGGTGTAGCAAAGATCACTCTCATTTTCTTTTTCTTTTTGGTTCTCTGAACTTGTGTTTTTTGGTCTGGAATTTGATTTTTGAATCGAAAATTTGGACGTGAATTCGTCAGGTTTCAGAGGAAGGAGGTGAAGATTCAGGAATGGGAAGCTGCCAGAAGGCCAAATTCGAAGCCAAGATGAGGCACGCAGAGGTAAACTTACATCGAATTCAAAAACTTAAACCTTTATTATTGGGCATTCTAATCAGCTATGAGAATACAGATTATTCGTGCCATGCTTCTAAAAGTATGCTTTTTCATAAATTAAAAATAAAAACTTAAAATACATGCTTAGATATCTTTTCTAAGCTATTTTTAGCCCTATAATATAGTATGCATAGTGTGTTTATAATCCCTCAAGCATTATGGCTAATTTGTTGAATCATTAGTTAGAAGTATGGCTAAACCCAAACTTATATATAAACTTAGGCCGTCTGTCCAAATTCATTCTACTAGGATGTGTCACATCCACCATTATCCCTTATACTATGGTACGGAGGACGACAAGTTTAGGTTCGGCCGTGTACTTCCGATTTGATGTATTGGCTGGGTTATAAATCCATTATCTAAAAAACCAAAGTTTGGTAGAATTCTTCAGACAGAGAATGAATGATACAGATGCCTGTGTATGTTTATCAGGTGCAGGCAGAGCAGATGAAGGCGAGGCGAAGCAGAAGCTGAGCAGGAGGCTGTCGGCGTTGAGCCACAAGGCGGAGGGAAGCAGGCGAGGGTGGAGGCTCGCCGGAGCCGGCAGGCGCGCGGCTGGCCCGCCAGGTGGACCGCATCCGGGAGACCGGCGCCGCGCCGTCGCGCCTCCGCCGCTGCTGCAGCTGGCTGTTCCTCTGAACATCTGAAGAAAAACAAAAAAGAAAGAAAAAATTGATCAAGATGGATCATGATCATGATCATCATGCTGTCACTCAAAATGCCATGGGAGCTCTGTATATGAAATGGAACTAAGCTGCAATGGTTTGTTTGGAGCAAATGTGCTGTAGACTAGAATTGTTGATGTTTAGCTGCTGCTTGCCTTGTGTGATCTGAATTTGGGTCTGGTATTTGACATTGATCACCTGGATTTGCAGCAACCTTGCTCTGCTGACTTGAAAAATCTACTTGTCTTTTTGAACTGATGAACATTTCAAGAGAGGAGAGATTTTTAGTCAGTTGCATTGTTACGAAAAGAACAAAGCTTCAGGCTCCATGTTTATGTTTTCTGTTAGCCATGGACTGAAGCTTGGCTGGCACAGAAGGAAAGCCTCCAAGAAACCCGAAAGGAAAAAAATTAGACCACTCTGTTAAAAACAGGCATAATTATGTCTTAAAGTTCATGGCATGGTGAAATCTTTGAATAAGTATGTAATAAGTAGGGAGTCCAACAGTATTAATGTCACCACATGAAGCTACTAGGATTCCTCAAAAAGTTGCTCCTATCAACTATATAGACCACACTTTGGAAATTTGCACGCATGGAATCATGATTTTGTCCAGCAAAACTGATCCTGCGTGAATCATGCACAATGGCATATAAGTAGGCAGGCAGGTCAGAGCATACAAACCAGGACAAAATGTTTTGACTCAGTAGCATGAAACAAGATCATCTAGCCACAATTTATGGCAAAAACATGAAGAAGGCGACAAATGATTGATTTTGATATGTTCCGGGCTCCATTTGGAAATTGGAATCATCAGTTCTAGACATCATATTATAGCTACAGAATAAGGTCAATTCTACAGCGACTGCCATCATTCATCATAGAACTGTTCTTGCCTAGTTGCCTGCCATTAGAGATTTAATAGAGCTAAAGCAGCTATCATACAGCATGTCCATGATCAGATGGAATACAACGGATCATCTAGCTATATTATTGACTGAGTTGCTACTGATTCGGACAGGACTAGTGAAGATCGCATGGAACGCAGGCGATCACGAATGGTGATCCTGCAGTCTTAAGGGTGCTTAGTTTGGATTCTGGTCTACATCTCAATAGTCCAGAGGCGCTACAGATGCAATGTTTCCGGAGATATTCTGCATGTTGTGGCTTGCAGAATAGTCGTCGCAGGCATTGCTCTGCTGCATCCTTGCTCCAGGTGAGGACAGAAGGCCGTCTCCACCACGAACCAACTGCTGCACCTCCTGTGGCGAGAGTATTTTGATGCACCATACGCTATTTGCAAACTCCCTGAAAAAAAATGGCATAGAATATCATGTTTGTTTGCTTCGAACATTGAAAAATATTGTGTTTGCATACGAAACAATTTAGTTTTGTAAGTGCTTACTGCCATGGATCGTCGCCGACGAGAAGAATGTCATTTTCCCGGTCGACAAATACAAGCTGCCAGCCTGATCTTACAGGGTCCTCCAGTTGGCCTTCAAGACCAAAGAGACGCTCGAGCTCACTACGTAACTCGCAGTAGCTACTGAATCTGGAGATGTCAAGTGATCTCCCAAGGGACCCTGATTTGTAAACCTATTGAAGAAAATGCGGAAGATATTAGCCAGATCATATAGAATAAATGAGCAGCTCACACTCACAGACATGTTATGTAGGGTAGTAAAAAGAAGAGAATCAGGCATTTCCAGACTTCATACAAAACTCTAAAAAATAATTGCCTCCTTTGCTACCATCAACCTACTAAAATGTTTGTTATTTATCTATTTAGTAAAGTACTTTTAGCGATCAATGTTCACAATCAGTGAAAATTGAAAAAAAATGCAGAGAGAAGAATTAACGCAAGCTAACACACAAGTTGAAAATACATACCTTCACAAAGGTTGCTCCTTGTGACGGATTTACAGATATGTTATTAAGAGGATTGAACGTTCCAGATTCACCTAAACAATTGGAGGTTGCTAAGGTGTTTTCAGTTGTCAAATCTGCACCACTATATCTCAACAAAGGTATGGCCATAGTATCAGTTTCTCTGCTAGCATCAGTTATGATGCTTGTCATGCCATCCTGGAGTTCAAATGATGATGAAAGTAGGCGGTTCTCAGCATCTGCCCTGCAATCCTGGATGGTGGAACAGCCTCTTGCTGATTGTGGTGGAAAGGCGCCAGTAAAATGAGATATACCCTGGTGATTTACTTTTTCAATCTTGGGGTGCATGGACAGAGCTTCAGGATGAACAGCAGATTCTAAAGCTAATCGCTTTGAAGGCCACCCATCTGATGCCATTAATTGGCTACTTCGAGGCAAACTAAGAAGGTTTGAAGCTTCCTGGTTAGAGAAGTTGTGGAAATTGTTGTGTAGATGTAAAGGGGGATCACTATTTCCTTCTAAGAGGTTTTGGTTGTAGAATGATGATCCACTAAGCAATGATGATTGTGCCTGAGGAGCAGATCCAGACTCAGAAGCTACATCAGCAACACGATGATCACTAGATGGGAGCTGCTGTTGCATCTCTTGATTAGATTGCTCTTGTAAAACATGCTGTCTTTGCTGCTGCTGCAACTCTTGCTCCTTTAGCAGCTGCTGAGTGTTATGCAACTGCAGCCGTGGAAGCTGACCTTGAAGGAACCCAGAGTCACCAGTGTTCTGACAATGGCCTTGCTGAACAACTTGCAGGGGTGACTGCTGAGGTTGAAACTGCACCTGCCCTAGAACATGGCTTGCAAACAGAGAATTTAATCCACTGTTCAGATTCTGAGTCTGTTGGTATTGCAGAGTAGCTGGATGCTGCTTTGAAGGGTCCCCATATCGAATTTCTTCCAGTGCTGCTGCAGCCATTTGCTGGTACGTGTCTGGCTTAAGGCCCAGCAATGGAGAATCTATTCTTGGCTGAAGCCATGGTGAGACTCCATGTCCTTGAAAATTCAGGGACTGGGTTCCTCTATTTCCGTCTCGAAGCCACATGAGAGAAGAATAGCGTGCGAAATCGTCATTTCCCCCACCTGCAGAAAAAGAAGTGGTTAAAGAGTAAACTGAGATGCTCTTAGAATTATGCGTGCTAGTGTTCCGGCCATCAATCAGCGTACCATTGAACATGCCATGCATAGGCAGTCCTGAAGCCCACGGACGCTTAAGTCTTAAAGGAAAAGCACTGGGGTACATCGGAAAGGTTGTCAATGGCTCAATCTCCCAAAGAGAAACCCTTGGCTGTTTATCACCAGTGGTGGACTCATCCCAACCAACCTAATGCACCATAAATCCAAAATGAAAAAAAAAAATCAAAAGGAAAACATATCCACAGAAAGGGATCCATGAGGGATGTGATAACAGATTTGACAGACTACTAGATAATGGAACAAGATAACATCATTTCTGTAGAGACCACAAAATATAATTAGCAGATATTACCTTAACAGAACGCCAGTGTGAGTTTGGCCAGCGTACTGAATCTAGATCACTTATGCTGGTGATTGTACCCATGTATCTGAAAGTAAGAGGTAAATATAAGAATTAACGGAGCTTTAACGGTTCATGCTGTGTGCTTAATATCAGCTTACCGCCTGACGCTTGACTCCTCTGTCTCGAAAAGCATTCTAAAACGCATTCCAACAGATACACGTGTGTGGTAAACAGCTTTCACATACTTGGCCAATGGAATCACAAATTCAGAAGGGCTAGCCCTGCAAAAGGATGCCCATGTCAATTAAATATGGAAATAAAATAAGGCGTTAAAGGCTCTGCTGTAAGATTGCAGTACATTTACCTGGGGTTATAGAAAATAGTGAAGCGACTATTTGTGGCTGCGGCATGAGCTGCTGCTGCAAGAAGACCTATATGCATGCTATCGCTTGACAGCACGGAAGAGGGCATAACAGTCTGTTGGCGATTTGCACGACGTATTCCCAAAAGAAGTTGATTGTTATCATTCCTGGTAAAAATGATAAAGGTAATTAAGTCTCAGCAATGAGTACAACCTCTAGCGACAGTATGCAATTTAACTAAGGAATAAAGTGGGTTGTACCAGATAAATATAACAGAGTCTCCTGCTACTAGTCTTTTCGCACTCACAAACACACTCCAGCCTGTTGTCAGGAGATGCCTTTTTGGCTGACCTGCACAACAAATGCATAGCCAATCGAAAGTTCAATAGAAGAAGATACCCCCACAATATAATTTCACAATTCAACAATTCTGCAAGGCAGGAACAGGAGGAGGCCAGTTGCATTATTGTCATTATAGAATGTCCAGGTAATTTCTTAGCCAGATAAAAATGCATAAACAGATCTTGGCAACAAATAAAAATGAGCAAAACAGATAGATGTCATGTCTAATGGAAATGCTATCTAAAAGGCACAGTACATGATTTAATGTCAATTTTTTTGTGTACACAAACAATTCATAATCAGTTCTATGTGTGTCGGCCATAGTTACATACCACGAAATATATGGCGAAATTTCCACTCATTATCATGCAAATCTCTTGCAATCAGCTCCTGTGCCGGAGGCTGCTGTGAAAAATCCTACAGAGAACTAAAGGAATCAATTTGAAGAATACATAGCAAATGAACATTTCCTACCAAAAAAAACTGAGCTTAAAGGCAGACCAGTGGAGGGAAGACTTTCTCAGCTGCCCGGCGAGGAACAGAGAATCCACCATGAGTGCTCGTGTCACTTGCAGTCAATGTCTTGCAGAAGTAATTAGTAGGTTGCTTGCTAGCAGCACCCAACTCCATTGGAAGGAAAGGCTCCTTTTGCTCTTCCTGTCAACAGGATTACATGACAAATACATAATCCTTGTAACATCTTTGACCTTTTAAAAGAAATCAGGCTAGAAGTGCAAAGCAGTGGTCAAATACCGGGCTCAATGGTTGCAATGTCATCTGAGCATAAACTTCATCTGTCTCTGCATCAGCCTGCAAAAGCACCAGGTGAATTATCATAAGCTGCTTATTAAGAAGCTACATGATGGTTTCTTTAAGAGTGAACTCACATGCATGGTGACATTATGAAGCTGGCAGATTAACTGAGGAGGTAAGTTTGGATAATTTGGGATTTGAGCATCAACTTCCTTATTAGTCGATGCCGCAACCTGCACAGAACTAAAATTACTTTAGACAGTACAGTTTCAGTTCATTCTTCTGCCATATTAAGTTTAATGATGCACTGAGCAAACAATAAAGACAATCTTCTGCCCTATTATGTACTGATGCACAAATGCAAAAGCAGAGCTGTTCTACCTTCTTTTATAAATTCTAGTAAATTAGAGTCAACAAAATCCGGCCATGGCTAGCATATTGAAAGAGATGTGTGTACAGACTACAAACCAAGTGACCGACCTGCTCGCTATGGCCCTGTGGAAAGTAGACGACCCTGCTCCTGACCACTGGCAAAGACACAAGGGGCCCAGCGCATGCATGCCACAGCTCCGAGTTCAGACATCTTTGTTCCCCTGCAACATGCCAAACACACATGAGCTGAACAGCAAACCACCAGAAAGTTGAGTTCATGTGAAGCTACTATTTGTACTTGCCCACAGACAGTAGGAGGTTCAGTCAGTATCAAATAATGTTATAACATGGGGGCAATGAACAGAGCCAAGTAATGTAGTAGTTCTTATTTTCTTTCTTTTTTCTTTGTGTGTGGTAAGTGTGAGTATGTGCAAGGCAGCAATGGAGACTCATGTATGCATTATGTAATCATGCACAAACAACTCAAAGTGCAGAATCACAAAGCTCCATGATCCATAATCCACTTCACAATGCAGGCATCAACACAAGCTGAGAAAGTGCAGAACTGAAACAATGTCGAAATTGTGAGCAAGGATATATACCGTCGTTCTCCGGCAAGGCCTGCGGCATATCCGCCGACGCCGACGGAGAGAGCTTCATCTCCAATCACCAGTGCACCCGTCGCCAAAGAGCACGAAACTCCGCCGCACCAGGACACCGGAGAAGCTGCTGGTCAGCTTCCCATCATGCTCCCAGCAGCAGCAGCAAACACCTGCCTTCCTCTCTTGCGCCCAGAAATATCTTCCATTTTTTCTCCCCAACAACTAACCAAAACCTGGACCGTCGCAGCAAATCCTCCCCTTCATCTCCCGAAAAAATTCCACACAAACTCTCTAAATCAATCAGACTTAGAAACCGGGGCAATCACCACCCTCAGAGCTCGAGTATTTTCACCCAAAACTGATGAAAAACACCCAGGCGACCGCAGCTCGATCCGAAGAGCCGGATTTTCGCCAACGGCGGGAGCAAGTGAGCGGAGAAACCGAAGAACGCCGCCGACCCCGAGTTCATCAGATCAACACGCAGCTCATCCCAAGCACTCAAAACACAGCACCTTCACTCTCGGCGACGGCTAACCCAAACCGCCGTCCTCAAATCGCCACCGACCCTCGCCCGCCGCCGCAGCAGCCGCGGACGAGTCCAGCCTTCCTCAGGCGCCGCCGCCGCCGCCGCAACCGCGCACCCCCCCGGAGCTCACGAGATCGCCGAATCAGGCGACGACGACGACCACCACCACCAAACGGCGTAGCATTCGGCGCCGGCGGCGGAATCAGGCGGCGCGACAGCGAGGCGGGAGCTGGGGGCGCGCGGTCTCCGAGACGGCGGGGAGGGGGGGGGGGGCGGGAACCCTAGGGGTAGGGCTAGGGCTAGGCCGCCATGGCCGGATCGAGGTGTGAGTGGTGGAGGTGGTGGTCGAGTTTTTTTTTTTCCTTCTTTTTTCTTTCCGTTTTGAGGGGTTTAGTAGGAAGAGAAGAAAAAGGGAGAGAGAGCTTCTTGGAGGTAGTAAAAAAAAATCTGATGAAAAGAAATAGGTCAGATTTATTTCTTACTGCTACAAGTTACAAGTCGCCCCTTTTGAAATGGGTTATTTTTGCTTTCGGATTCTGGTCATCTTTGACTACTCCCTCCGTCCCATGATATAGTAGCCTACGACCGGAAAAGACATTTTATAAGACAATAAATCTTGACATATGAAATGTCTTTTCCGGTCCTAGGTTGCTATATTATGGGACGGGAACGCATTAAAATTAGAAAAACATGCATATGTCATGCCTCATTTGATATCTGTGTGAATTGAATTTATAATTATTTTTTTATAAAAAATGATAACACTATATAAAAAGATTATAGGGAGTTTGAGAGAAAAAAATATATAAGATCTTGCTACTTGCTAATTTTCCTCTAAGCAAGGACATGTCCATTAGAAGAAGATGGGTCAATGGTTTTATGTTTATGTTTAATAGTACTCATACTTTTTTAGTTTTTCTGTAGGGCTCTTTTCCTAGGGGTACTTTTTTTGTTTTTCCGGGGAGGGAGGTTGACGAAGGGGAGAGACGGATGGCTAAAATTTACATAGGAATTTAAAAAGATTTAGTAAAAGTCACTTCTTTGACCCATTCATGTACTATTTCAATCCTCCAAGATTTCTCTAATTCTCCTATATTCCAAACAAATGAAACTATCATGCGGTGCAATTGGACGAGGGGTACTTTGCTTCAAGTGTTAAATCTCAGCGAAATTGAGTTAGTGTCAACTAATACTTTAGACACGGTTTATTATCACATGTTTTTCACTTGAAGTATCATTTGTGCTAACTGAAGTCCTACCACCACCTTTTTACAATTAACACAACAATTTTACAATTTGTAGTTTGTTGCGACTAACATGTGACTTAATTGTTTGCCTTATGACTTATAAGACTTTGCCAAAATTTGATTTGAACAATTGATTTTGAAGGTGATTTTAATGTTTGTGGCATAGTTTTTTTATTGACTTTAAAGTCGCTTGGGACATATACACAAAAAAGTTATCTATAAAATATTTGTTTATAACTAATAAGTAGCTTATAACAAACATAGTTAACCGATGAGGACCATTTTAATTTCTTAATCTCACCCCAGGGATTGTCTCGAAAATTAAAATAAAATCACTGGAGTGCTTGTCTACTAGTACTACCATAGCAAAATTGATGTTCTATATTACTGTTTGGAGTAACAAGTTACTAGTACATGCGAGGTATCAAGGACTTATTCGCAAATAAAAAACTATCTAGGATGCAAGCCAAAAACCACACACCGTCCACACGCCACCTCCTCCTGTACAAGTGACGTTGAAGTAGTACTCCTACCAAATTACCACGCTACCCTTGGGGCGGCAGTCTCGACGCTCCGCCTCGAGATCCGTGGCACCACCGGCACCGCCCTACAATCGGACGGCCCAGACGGCTCGAGCCATTCCGCGGCCCAAGCTGGCGGGGTGGGCACGTGCAGGGCAGCAGGGTCTTTTCCCCCACCCCCGTGCGTCTCTCGGCGTACGAGGATTCGTCCCTTTCCTCCCCCACTGGGGGTCGGGTGTGGGGCCCACCACCATGCCGCGCGTGGCGTGGACCACGATTTAATGCGGTCCTCGCGCCCGTGTCTCGGGGAGGATGCCGACCGTCCGATCGGGAGATGGACGGCGTGGATCGCCTCTGTAGCTCTGCGCAACAGGTGCGAGCTTTCTACTCCGTGCAGTTCGCTTGTGGTGTCTGATCAATTTTCAGCTGTTCATACTTCTGATTACGCTTAAAACAACTTACGATTACATACGTTGATAAATTATATCTAAATACAAAGTTAAAATTATATATTACATAGTTATAATATAATAGAACTATATTATGTATATTTTGTGCAGTTAGTACTTACCGTTTTCAAACATAAACGTTGCCCCTAAACGAAATCAGCCTTGTGCCTTTGATTTACGTTGGTCTATTTTTTTTATAACATATATTTCTAGCATGCTTTCAAACTGATATTTTATGTAAAACTTTTTATACATAAGTTGTTTTAAAAAAACAGATAATTCTATTTCTCAAGTAAATAATAATTAAAACTTAATTAATTTTATACTAATATTTTTTAATTTGCTTTAACTTTATCTCCATTTTCATTTTCAGTATAAACGAATAACACCATTGTTCAAATGTTGTACACACCATGGCTTATCATCAAACGATCAAGTCAAACTTGCATTAGACCTCTCCATGCAAGTTTCACGCTTTGGACGATCAGGACGCCTGCCACAGTATAACCCCTATTCGCAAATAATGAGTACTGTACAGTGCACACCATGGAAGGTTGTTGCGTCCTCGCCCAAATCTCACCATTTAATTACCTCGAAAAGACAGTTCTTCAATGTCACTAATGACAAGGACTTCTTGTGTTATTGATTTCCTTAACTGTTCCTGCCAAATCCTTCGACTGTATAGTACTCCGAGGCCTGGGTTTAGATCTTCATTTTTTCTTCAAACTTCAAACTTTTTCATCACATCTAAATTTTCAGACACACAAATTTTTAATTTTTTCGTCATATTATTTTAATTTCAATCAAATTTCTAATTTTAGTGTGAACTAAAACACCTAGTATGTGTTAAAGTACGTAGATAATAAAGTAAGTCAAAATAAAATAAATAATAATTCAAAAAATTTGATAAGATGAGTGTCAAACGTTTACAAGCAAAAACTCAAATCTTATATCGTTGGGACGGAGGGAGTACATGAGTAGTAATCCTATTTGTACTGAGCAGCAGCAGTGCAGCTAGTCACTCTCTAGGCTTATCTTTCAGGGTGTGTTTGGTTCCAGGGACTTAACTTTAGTCCCTGTATTTATATACTAATTTAAAAGTATTAAATATAGACTACTTACAAAACTAATTACATAAATGGAAGCTAATTTGCGAGACAAATTTTTTAAGCCTAACTAATCAATAATTAGAGAAAAATTGTCTATGTAGCATCACATAGGTAATTATGGATAATTAGATCAATAGATCGTCTCGCAAATTAGTCCAAGATTATGGATGGGTTTTATTAATAGTATAACGTTTAATTTTATATTATTGTCCAAACATCTGATGTGATGAGTAACTTAAAAAGTTTTATTCCATTTAAACAGGGCCCTAGTTGCGCGGTCTCGTTTACCTATCACTGTTTACCATCGATATCTTAACCTTACTCATTAGTAGGAGTAACTTTTATACGATTAATTTGTTATTGTTGACAAAAGTTGTATTTATGACATGACACATATTGCTAATACAATATGGAACAACTTTTAAGTATATACTATTTCTTTTTTAAAAAAGGACGAGCAGTCAAAACTAAAAACTTATTACTATTGATTGATCTACATCATAAGTCATGGAAAGATAAAGTAAACACATAAAATAATTTGGCAAAATTTGTCAGGGAACACTTAGAAAACTGATTTTGCTAGGAGACATCACAACAACAGTGTCTTAGGTAAATTCATGTTGGTGTAGTGTCTCTTAACAAGACCATACATTTAAGTGCCACGTAGTAAATTTTACCAAAATACTATATTATAGGCAAACTTTAATGCGCAACATGTCTCTTAGCAGTTATTACTACAGAAAAGCTAATACAGAAAATAATCATATAAAACCTCATCATTAAATTTGAAATTAAAATTTAATTTGGGCTGTAGCTAATAAAATCAAGCAGATGATTAGAGCCGAGCACTCCTATTAAGAGCAGAGGTAGTCAAAATCTTCAGCTGGCACCTGATAGCAAAATGCTCTGAACTACAGTACACTCCTCCCAGTACAACCAGCCCATGCATGCATGGCTGTTCAGTTTTTTCGGCCTTTTGTCTTTTTTCCCAATAAGCCAAAACAACTTATTAGAAAATAAAAATAGATTTATAGTAAAATTTTTATATATGGGTTCTTGTGACTTAAAAGCTAAAGCTAAAAAAAAGAAACTACGTTGAAAATATCTTAAAATCAATCTTAAAATTAAGTTTGAAAATTTAAATTTGTCTTTTTTTTGGCTGATTAGGATGGGAGCCTTTTATCTTTTAGGCCTTGTTTGGCTAATGCGTTAGGGAAATAATTTTCCACCCATCCAAAGACATCTTTAAATCCTAACCATTTATTCTTTCTCTTTCATTTAGTCCTAACCCTTTATTCATTTTTCAATCCCAATCCCACCTCTCATTTCCCATTATCTGCCTAGCAAATGGGAAAGGGGGAACGATTTTCCACCCATCTTTAAATCCTAACCATTTATTATTCTTCTTCCATTTAATCCTAACCATTATTCATTTCCCAATTCCAATCCCACCCCCATTTCCCATTATCCAAACACACCTTAGAGCAAGTATAATAGTATAGCCAACTACTAGCTCCAATTCATCTATAGCCAATACTATAGCTCATTTATACAATAGTTACATACTACATTATTAATACATGGTCCCAGCTGTCATACACACACGGTGTCTTGGAGTCCATGGCTATAGCTGACTATAAATCTGTAGCCCGCTGCTCTTCTCTGCTCCTCATTTATCTTCTTAAAATATATTTGCAGCTGGCTTATAGCCTGCTATTGTACCTGCTCTTAAAATATGTTTGCACCTGGCTTATAGCCTGCTATTGTACCTGCTCTAAAAACAGTGCAGAGACTGTTCAAAAAGTCATTGCACAATAACTATTCACATGGAACTGTGAAAAGTATATATTGGAACTTACTAGCTAGATCCTTTTGGGAACATGGGAAAAGCCAAGTCACGTGTGGAATCCCTATTCCCTGTGTTCTTCAGCTAGAAGAGTGAAAATAATGTACTACTACTATACGGAGATGAAATTACAGCAGGAGCAGAAAGCGGGAAAAAAAACTTTAAATCAATTAAACAAGCCTCTCTCTGCAAAATTCAACACCAGCAACGAACAACTCATCAAGTTCTTGTGTTATGTACCGGCCGGTAACTAATTGTTGTTTGCATAAGCGAAACGGTATATTTGCAAATAAAAAATAATTTATGAATAAAACTTTTATATACGTGTTCTTAGTTATCTCAAAACAAATGTTGAAAAATAAACTTTGATGAAAAAATCTCAAAATCAATTCCAAATTTATGGTGAAAATTTTAAATTTTGTCTAATAAACATAAGTATAAGCAAAAAAAGTAAAGCAATGTCACTATGTTAATGGTATTGGTATTTATACCTTTGAGTTTCTGTCTGTACTTTAGGAGTACATGCTACGAACATGTTTTCTTGCCTTCTATTTCGTTGGAATTACTTGCGTATTGTGGGCCAGACGCCTGGTGAACTTCGTCGATTGTGTGGACTAATTAAGCTCACCTGAAATAAGTGGTTGAAAACAAGGCTAAAGATGATTTTAATCATGGATTTTGGCTTGGAAATTTTTTTGTAGGGTTGACGAATTCATCGGAAGAACTCCTGATCCATTCATAACGATGTATGGATTTTCAGGTCGAGAATTTGTCTTTAACTTCGCACGACTGTTATTTTTTTTCTTATTAATTCTCTGTTTACAAGCAGTTCATCGGAGAAGCGAAGTCATGATCATTCTCACCACTTCTTGAAGAAGTTTCGGTACTCACTTCATTCCCGGATCTTAATGTATATATGCATATCTGCACTGTGCTAATTGGTGTACACATTATGTAATCATCAGTCCAAGTTAATTATTACTTACAAAACTGAACTAATAAACACTAGAAAATATGTAACTTGCTAAGTACATATTGAATCAGGGATTCATATATAGAACTCCACCTGCAGATTTCTTCCAATATATATATGCTGTCACCATGTTTTCACTTGTCACCTAGTACACCTTTGACTGGGAGACTTTCCTTGATGATCGACGTGGCCTTCTAGATCAGCGGCTAGGTCCGCGTTTGAAGTTGATGCTGTCAGAAGGCCCGAATCCAAATCCAAAACGTGTAGAATTTGATCTCTTGTCTTCTATGGACCAAAAAGTGACGTGGTGAGATGGAAGTGGACTTGGAGAAGGTCTTGGTTGGTCCCCAATCAATTTCTTCAATCATCCATACATTTTGCTTGGTCTCTTTTCTTTTGCCAAGCAAGTACCTCTGCAAATGGAAATACACGAAACTGATTGCTGTAACAATGTTTGTTCAAATATATAACAAGTAAATCTAATACAGAGCATATGCACCTTTGGTGATTAATACATAAGGTAGTCATGGTATATCCGAGCTAGTTGTGTCCTCATGATTGTCTTTCCATTTGCAGTAGGAAAAAGTTCACTTCAGGCCCCTTCTCTCGTCCTCGAGTTTCAAAATCATCGTTGATCCAGAATAAACAGATATAAACACATCCCTAATCTTGCAAAACCGAATCATACTAGGTTGAAAGGCAGTATTGCTCCTGGTTTTCACCGACATGTCAAGCTGACTTTGATCAATCAACCATATGAAACACAATCTCCTTTCTCTCTCCCACTCCACCAACCATCGACGCCACGACTCTGCGAGAGCAGCTTGCTCGGTGTTGGCCCCATTGGTGTCACGCCGCACAACATCAACGTGTGCCGAAGACTGTGCACGACGCCCCTTGGTCAACCCTACGACGACAAGGTGTTCGACCCCGTGCGCCCGGATGTTGTTGACGACCTCCATGCCATCGCTGACCGGATGGCATTAAGATGTGAAGAGAGGGAGAGAGGTGAAAGAAGATTGGGTCGTTGAATTGTGGAGCCTACGTGGGTCTCAGGCTGACTCAGTCATCACGTCTGCCAAAACTGGAAGCATTACTGCCTTAGACCTAATGTGATCCGGTTTTGAAAGACTAGGGATGTATTTATATTGGTATTCCTGTTCCATGACGATTTTGAAACTCAACGACAAGTGAGGGACCCTGAGTGAACTTTTTCCTTTTCAGTATTGGGTTTAAGCCAGTTAGGCACTTAGGCCCAGTAATAGTTAGGCCCCGTCGGCCAATGTCCATATTACGCTGCGAAAATATGTACTGCTCTCTCTAAAAAAAAAAAAAGGGTGTAGGAATGGAGGCCATTACTAAGAGCAAGGATAATAATATTGCTCATTTTTTACTGGAGCATTAGCTTATTTTAAAGCAACATATATAATAATTAGCTATAAAGTTAGCTATAATTTTGTTCCATCTCTATCTCTCACTTATAATTTAATATATTTGACTTGTAACTTGTATAAACTAGCTCTCGCATGAGAGCCAAACACTCTTGATTTTTTTTTTACCTCTCTCCTCCATAAAAACCTTTATACTTGCTCTAAGGAGTATGAACCAAAGGCAACCAAGTCATTTGACCTGTTAAAATCAGGAATTGAATAGTTTTGCACGTGAGATCAAAACTAGCTACTACCAGCTAGATATATATAGCAGAGGATATATAAAATCAATCAGCAATCACGTACTCGATCATGGCAGCAAAGCCAAATTACAGATAAGCGCATGCAGAGCAAGGCAATCAACATAAGCATCGATGAAGAACTAATTAACACCACCAGCACCTAGCTAGCTAAGTACGCACGCAGTTCGACGATCATCATCGAGAACTAAATAATTAACCAATCAGTGCAGCTTCGCTCGATCGATCGATCACAAGCAGGGGGGCAGCAGCGAGGGACGCCGCAGCAGCACCTGCACGCCGGGCACGCGCAGGAGCAGCCGCCGGGGCACGGGCACGGGCAGGGGCAGGTGCAGCGGCACGAGCATCCCGCGCACGGCGGCGCGCAGCACGCGCACGGCGGGAGCAGCTGCAGCAGCTCGCGCACGCGCCGACGCCGACGCCGACGCCGCCGCCGCAGAGCAGCTGCTGCGGCGGCGCGGCAGCGACACGGACTCTTCGTTAACGCCGCCGCACATGAGGAGGAGGGAGAGCAGCAGTTGCAGTTTGCAGTTGCAGCGGCAGCAGCTCGGCCTCTTGAGGTTGAAGGAGGAGGAGGAGGAGGAGCAGCCGGCGGCGCGCTGCTGCAGCAGCAGATCCAGGAGAGGTAGCTGAGGCAGCACGCACTTGCTCTGCACAAACAGCTTGTGAGAAATAAAACCGTGTGATTTAATCGTTAACAACCGCAAAGTGGTGAATGCATCATGCATGCCAGTGGCCAATTCTCTCTTTTTTTTTCGATAATGGAAAGAATCGATTATTAGCATGTAATTAACAGGTTGATGGTTTTTTAGTAGAATATATATATACATCCGTTTCAAATTACTTATCGTTCTAGCAAATCTTACACAAACTAACAAATATGGCAGCCAGGGTTTTCACTTTTGATTTTCGCTAAAAAATTCGGCTATTTCGGTAGAACCTAAATTTCAGGATTTTTGGCATTTTTAGACTGAAATTTAACACAATTTGACTAAATTCAAAGAAAAACAAAAATCACCGAGATAATGACTTTTCAGGGTGAGGGGTCCGAAATTTTAAACCAAAATTGCATTCACTGGTGGCAGATTACATGGTTACCCTCATTAAATACATCCTAATTAGTTTTTCAAGGCAGAAGAGCCAATTAGTAGTATGACTGTATTGATGAAGGGTAGGAAGAGAAGATTAGTTCTCAAAGTGCTTAAAAATGTAGTAAGAAACGGCAAGTATTCTGACCACAAAATTAAATCCTACACCAACAAACAATATGAAACGAAGTTGTTGCATTCATGTTTACTTTGTTCTAAATTAATTGTGCAGGTGATGCCAGGTTCAATTATTTTTATTAGTGCAAGGCTGGAAGTAATTAACAATGAGTTCGTGGTCCGGTAAAAATAAAATGTGATTTCACCTGGTTCTTGTAATTATCTATAACATAGCTAGAATGTAATTTTTTAAGAGATGCACTACAAATTATTGGTTGATCAGATCTATAATTCTTGAGTTTTGTACATGTTTAGGTAAAACTTTTGTAACTTTGACTATAATTTTAAAAATATTTAGTTTAAATGAGCTATAACAACATTATAAGATTTGTCTTTGAACTATTTATAAGAAAAGTAAATATGCATTTATTTATTGCATATATTCAGGAAAACAAAGTCAAAGATATATTTTGAAGACAACGTCATTGGTCAAAATATCAAGAATTATGAATCGGAGGGAGTATATATACAGGGAGGCTATATAGGGAAATCTGCAGCAATAATTGAGCTGAGCAAACATCTAACACAAGCTCCGATCCACCTCAAACATGAAAAAGAGAACATGGAGAAAACTAGAAAAGTAGAAAACTGATGCGTATCTCCTGAAACGAGAGATTATCAGCCATTATATGTTGAATTACCTAGTTTCCATATCATTTTTTTTTTTTTTACATGAAACGAACAGTTCATATAGTTTGATCGCTGGTCTTACACATCTCTCTTACTGAAGGAGAGAAACTAAGTAAACAATATTTTTTTCTATCTGAAACTAAATCAATCTGAAGAATATGA
>CM020189.1:19249307-19291898 GCA_009805545.1 Oryza longistaminata
CCCGCGGCGGCACCGGCAGGGTGATGTCGGGGACCGCGGTCGCGGGAATGGGGCGGCCGATGGACTGGAGCACGTCGACGAAGTACGGACGGCCGGTGATGTTGTTCGGGTCGAGATCCATTGCACTTGCACGGGGTGATCACCGATCGGGTGGGATACGAACACGATGCGATACACAGCGGTGGAGTAGTGGAAGGAGGGCGATTTTAAGCGCCTGGATCCACTTCAATGGTCTCTGGAGGAGTTAAGGCCGGCTCTGTGCATGCACCGGCGCATGCAGCGTGTGATTGACAAGACCACACAAAGGTGTGTGTCAATGCTCCTGACGCCTGACGGAGTGGAGTGGCGGGTTGGGCAAAAGATCGTCGGAACAGAGGAGCGCAGAACAGACTCTGCTCTGACACGGTCAGCTAGGCAGCTAGATCTGGCTGTGTTCGCATGCACCTTTTCCCATCCCCTCTCCCTCGTTTTCCGCGCGCACGTTTTTCAAACTGCTAAACGGTGCGTTTTTTTACAAAAAATTTCTATACGAAAGTTGCTTAAAAAAATCAAATTAATCCATTTTTAAAAAAAAAATAGCTAATACTTAATTAATCACGTGTTAATGGACTGCTCCGTTTTCCGTGCGCAGAAGTTGGTTCCCATCTCCCCCATCCGAACTCAGCCAGAGTACTCCTCTACTCCTGGCTTCGTATTCCTGCGGTCCTGCCAGCGTGAGATGGCTGTGTTTCGAAGTGACATAGGGGGTGTTCGGGAGAGAGGGGCTCCCAAACACCCCCATAGGAGTACTCCTAAATTGCAAACTTTCGTCGAATCTCTATGGCTCTAGCACTGTTTGACAAATGTGAGGCTGATACGCTAAAGTTTTAAGCGTGTCACGTGAATATCCGGACACATATTCGAAGTATTGAAAGTAGACTAATAACAGAATAAATTATAAGTATTGAACGTAGTTTAATAACAAAAACAAATTATAAAATTCGCCTGTAAATTGCAAGACAAATTTATTAAGCCTCAAGTAAATGTTTACTGTAGCACAACATTGTCAAATCATATCGCAATTAACTTAAAAGATTCGTCTTACATTTCACACGCAATATGTGTAATTAGTTTTTTTCTATATTTAATACTTCATGTATGTGTCCAAACATTCGATATGATAGGATGTAAAATTTTAACAGGGATCTAAACAGAGCCTGACTCTACAAACAACTTTGGCAAGGAAAAGGGTGAATAGCCGGAGTGGGTTGAGTAATTTGTACTCAGTAGTTCTTCAAGTTTTTATTTTAATTTAAACTTATCTTTGAACCTATTTAAAAGTCACATGGCTAAACGTTACCAACAACTTTTTGATAAATGACATTTATACCCCCTCATTCACATATATAAGAGAAAAAATGCTTGCAATGAATTCTTCTTGTAGGTACGTATGAAACGCACCGTTTAGGAGTTTAAAACGCGTGTCACTTTAATCCAAAATTTAATCCACAGTTTTCAGGACTAACGAACGGGGCCTATTTCAAACTACTAAACTGTGCGTTTTATGTGAAAATTTTATATATGAAAGTTATTCTAAAATATCAAATTAATCATTTTTCAAGTTTGTAATAATTAAAACTTAATTAATCACACGTTATTACCACCTCGTTTTACGTGAAACACTTAATCTTTATCTTCATCTTCAGAAGATTCAAACACCACCATAGTAATTTATGCAAAACAAAAATAAATTATGTAATTGCAAGTGTATACGATAGTCATTAGGCTTAAGTTTCATATGCACATATTGAATAATGGGAAGTATATATCCAATGTTGTTTATTCATTTTGGTTTCTCTTTTCTAATGTACAGTTGTATACAAATTAAGGCTAAAAGGAACATTTTTTTAACATAATTGTTAACTAGAAATAGCCATATGGCATATAAGTGAGCCCAAGAATGATTTGAAACCAAAATAAATATTTAAAGGATATATGTGGATAAAATAAAACCTGAAGTACCAAATTGAGCCTTCGGTGAAACTTGAAGGACTAAATTAGCTATTCACCCGAGGAAAAATATGTAATTTGATTTTGTTTAAGTTTAACTATGTTTATAGAAAAATATAGTTATATTTTCAATACAAAACAAATATATTATCAAAATATATTCAATGTTCTAAATTCCTATATAGACTCAAGACTCTTCTTTCAATGTTTACTATTTTTTCAATTCTGAATTTCAGTTATTTCTAAATTGTATTCATAAATAGGCTCTATACTCTTCCTAATATATATTATTATTTTAATTTAAAATTATAAGTTAGTTTCAGCTTATATTTCTATATGGCCTCTAAACTCTACTTTGTGTTTTCTTTATTTTTTATTTGATTCCGAATTTTAATTAGCTCTAAATTGTATATGTATAATTTCTATATTTGAACTCTAAACTCATCTATTTTATTTATTATTTTTTTAATTTTAAATTAGAGTTATTTCTAAATTATATTCGTATATGGATTCTAGACTCTTTTTCTACTTTTTATTTTGAATTATAGTTATTTCTTAGTTGTATTTATATATGGACTCTAACAACTATTTTTTTCTTTTTTCTTTTTTAATTTTGAATTTCAATTAGCTCTAAATTGTATATCTATATGGATTCTTGTCTTCTTTTCTAATATTCATTATTTTCTAATTTCGAATTTAAACCATTTTTAAGTTACATTTTTAGATAAACTTTATTTTTCTTTTGTTCCGATTAATATGAGAACTTTTAGTCCGTGAGAGTGAACATGGAGAGTTTTCTTTTCTATTACTTCAATAAGTTAATATATATATTTGCACGAAACGCACCGTGCAAGAAAAATGACGAGTAAAACTCAGCTTACTGTTTAGAATGCGTCCTAATCCTAGTCAAGTCCAAGTAAAATGACAGATTGACTGTGATGGTTAAGTCACAATCGAATACTGCGTTTCCCGGACGGCCTCTGAAGTCTCTCAATCTCTAGTCTCAGCTCTCCATCATCAGCGTGGGAATTCAGCGAGTCCTGTCCATGTGCGTTTGACATTGTCGCCTCCTGCGTGATTCCCTTTTTTACTGATTGAAATCATACACTAACAGTTGTTAGCCTCCCGCATAACTGCACTTAAAACGCTTGCTTAGGGGCTTATACAGCGTTCGTAGAAGCAGCCACGAAAAATTTAGACAAGATAGAGACGGCCACCGCGCGCGGTGGCGACGACGAAGGCACTGACCCAACGCCGTGCACCGACGGGCGCGGCAGCAGATAGTATCTCGATCACACCAAGTCAGATATCAGCAGTCCTTAAAAAAAATTAAGTCATAAGTCAGCTCAAATTCCTTACACTGTATCGCGATCAATACGCTACAGCGATCAGTCAGGATGACAGTATATACTAGTTTATAATAAGACTCGAGACTCCAAGAGGGTACTAGCGGATTCATATGTTGTCGTCGACAAGCTGGCATATATACGACGATGATCGCTGCTTCAGGGAAAACATAAGTATATATGATCGGTCCTTGATACTACTATCAATCTTGGTTTTTTGTCATGGAAACCTGTAGCTGTAGGCCTTCTTCTTCTTCGAGTGTCCAGTTCCAGCTGCAGTTGCTCGTGGTGGCGCTATTTCTGTGTCTCCATGGCCGTGCCTTGCATGCCACTGACACGCTCACAGTGGGCCGGCCGCTCACCGGCGACCAGAAGTTAGTCTCGGAGCGCGGCAAGTTCGCGCTCGGATTCTTCCAGCCCAAAGGTAATTTAACATGGATCATCGTCAGCTTCGATCCATGCATAATATATATTTCGTCTTTCTAGCTTTTACCCGTGTTCACGTTGATAATTTTTTTTTTGGTTGTGTTCTATGACAAGGTCGGCATAGTGCATATGCATCGTATCTATCTATCTATCTATCTATCTATGTTTCCTTTTTGTTCATGGTATTTTGTTTTGGGTTGGTGTATTCTTTTCCTTCTGAAATGAAATAGGAGTAGCAAAGTTCATGCCCTTGCTTCAGGGCCTGTTCACTTTGATGCCAAAAAAAACCTTGAATGTAGCCAAAATTTTGGCAGGATTTCTTATATAGTTACCAAAATTTGACAGCAAACTAAATGTAGCCACTTTTTTTTGGTAACTTTACCAAAACCTGGTAAGGTTGAAAATGGCATCAAAGTGAACAGCCCTTAATTAAGGAAAGGAAAGTTTTATGTTAATCGTTCAGACCGTCGTTCATAGGTTGTTTGATTCAGTGAAACTAGATGATGTCTCGCGCTTTGCTGCGGGATATATGTTAGATAATGGAGAAATAATGAATAATTTGGATTAAAATATTATGAAAATGATTTGAGAATGATAATTTAGCATATGTATGTTTAGTTTTAGAATAAAATAAATTGTAGATATAATTACTAAGTGTTTGCATGTTGAGTTTTGTGAGCTTAATTGAGTAATGTGGCATGCTTGCATGTAGGTCTTAGTAGTGCTAATAAATACTATACTTGTATGTTGAGCTTTAGAAGTGCAGTGGGCTTTAGCTTTATAGAAAGAAGAGATTAGTTTTGCAGGGTACTACTTCCGCGTCCCAGAAAAAGTTTATTTTAGAAATAAATATAGATACATGTGTATCCGGATGTATCCAGTTGAACTTTTTTTTTAGGACGCAACTGCAACCTCGCAAGTATGCCTAAATGGAAAAGTATTTTTACCTTTTGAGAGGACATACACTTTTCTTACCTATCAGCTAAATAGCAATTCCGAAACAAATAATATATGCATGAACCACGCAGTGAAGAGAAAAAAACAGCACTACAGCTTTGCACTGCATAAGTTTCAAGGAAGGTTGCGTTAGTTCCTCTTCCTCCCAGAGTTATAAAATTTTGGATAGTCGTGGCACACTTTTTAAACTGCTAAACGGTGTGTTTTATACGTAAACTTTCTATATTAAAGTTACTGTAAAATATCAGATTAATCTATTTTTTAAGTTTGTAATGATTAAAACTCAATTAATCGCACGTTATTACCATCTTATTTTGTGTGAAACACTTAATCTTTATCTTTATCTTTAGAAGATTTAAACACCAACGTAATCTTCTAAAGCAACACGATTTTGCAGAAAGGCAGAGACCAATGTCTGATATCCTGGGCTGGAAATCAACATGACGCATAATACGTTTTCTTTTCTCTTTAGCACAAGTAGAACGGTAAATATGTGGTGAAAATCTTAACTTAAATGAAAACCTGTATAAACCATAATAAAAATGTTGTCTAAGTTCATGAAAAAAAATCACGCGTCATAGGACACAATGTAACACCCTTAAAAAAAAAAAAAAAAAAAAAAGAAATCCACTTATTGTTCTGGAGACATGGCTTAAATTACAAAGGAGAAAAAAAAGAAGAAAAATAAACCACCCCAAAAAAAAAAAAAAAAAAAAAAAAGGAAGCTAGCAGCAGGCCATGGAGGCCCACGCATGCATTCAGCCCAACAGTAGCTCGCGCTACTGTAGCTAGATTAGTACCACCTCGCTTTCCTAACTTGAGCAGCAGCAGCTTAAATAGGAAATTTGCCCGGACACTGTAACACCGGATTCGAATCTTTTGCGTGAAAGCGAGGACGAAAAACGCAGCAGCGTGTTTCGGTGTTAGGTGTGGTCTTGTTTTCGGCCCTGGGCTGTCACATACAATCATGTAAAAAATCTTATCAAAACTGGATTCCACTTATGAGATATACAAATAACAAATTTTGATATATTGTTAAGACATATTTTTTGTTTGATATTTATTATTTACTAGCAATAGTGCCCGTGCGTTGCAACGGGAAAAACACCGTTAGATAATGTGACACCTTGAAACCCTCAAATCGGTAAAAATCAAGTTTAATTTGATATATTAACAAATAGGTAGAACCGACACTAATTTGATGAATTAGCATATGATTTAGAATTTATTTTTCGAGCCTTCTTAGGAGTTTATCCGACGGATTTTAATTTAAAAAATCAGAGCCACATTGTTTGATCAAATTAGATAGATTCATTTTTTTTCGCCCTTTTTTTTACCGCGTCCATATAATCGGATTCGTTTTTTTGCCCGGTTTTTTCACCCGGTTTTTTCCGCCTAGTTTTTTTCGCCCGATTTCTTCTTTTTTTGAATCCGACCGATTCTTTTTTTATTTTTTTCGCTCTTTTTTTCACGGAATTGAACTATTTTTTCGCCCATTTTTTTCTCTCGGTTTTTTCACTCGCCCATTTTTTTCGCTTGTTTTTTTACGGACGACGGAAGCACCTTTTATTTTGTTAAGTAGTAGAGATAGAGATCGAAATTTTTTAACCGCGTCACATATAATTCCTTTTTCTTTGAAATCGGACAGATTTTTTTTATTTTTTTTCGCCCTTTTTTTACCGCGTAGACGGAGTCGGATTCGTTTTTCTTTTCCCTTATTTTCGCCCTTCTTCTGGATCGGACATATTTGTTTTTCTTTCCTTTTTCCGGTTTTTTCGCTCGGGTTTTTTTTGATAGGACCGATCTTTTTTTCTTTTTATCGCCCGTTTTTTTTACGTTTGGTTTTTCCTTTTCTTTTTCCGGTCTTTTGGATCGGACCGATCTGGCTTTTTTTCTTTTTATCGCCCTTTTTTTTACGTTTGGTTTTTCTTTTTCTTTGTCCTTTTTTTTATCGGACCGATCTGTTATTTTCTTTTTATTGCCTTTTTTTTTACGTTTGGTTTTTCTTTTTCTTTTTCCTGTTTTTTTTAATCGGATATGTTTGGTTTTTTTTCCTTTTTTGTCCGTTTTTTTTACGGACGATGGAAGCAGAGATATAGATATATCTCACAAACTAAGTTAAGTTTGGTAAAGATTTTTTAGATAGCTGTGTAACACCATCTAATCTACTTTCTTTGAATTTAAATGACCTTTTTTTTTTGTCATTTTTACCCTACTTTTTCACCACATACATATTTACCGAGGAAAACGTATAGCGACGCATTGGCGTTTGCCAGGCGGCTCTGCCCATCGCTTTCTTCTTATTCAATCTTCATCGCCGCGCGCCGCCGCGGCTGCTATAGACCTATAGTGCTATCCACGGCGTCGAGAGCGATCCAAAGAAATCCTCGCCTCCGACCGTTGCGCTGCCTCGCTCCTCTTATCTCTCCTAAGCCCAATGTCCTACTCCCATCCGTACATGCACGATGCATCCCGTCGTCGTCCTTGCCGGTTTCGCTTCCGGAGGGGCCCGCCAGCCACAGCTCATCTCATGGAGCGCGCCACCGAGGTGAACCCCTTTCCGATTTTAAGTCAAAATGTTTTTAATTTGTTGAAAGTGGGGGATTGTTCAGTGGAAGCGAAGGAATTTGAGTGCAAGGTCGAATCAATCGTTGAGTTAAAAGTTGAATAGATTTCGTTTTTTAATTTGAGGCCGAATCCATGGTGACCTTTGCTTAGAGCTGTGAATCCATGACTCTGTGAGAGGATGTGTACTAACTTAGATGAATTCGAGGGAAAGAATGTCTTTTTTTCCAGCCAATCCTTCCCTGCCTGACTGGCTGTCTGCCTGTCTGGTTGACTTGCCTGAGGATACGGTAGAAATAGATCCAAGCTGATGATTAAATACAAAAACCGTTGACAAAACAGAATGGATCTCAATTGAAATATAATCGCCACTGCTGCTAGTGTTACATATAACTTCCTCTATAGTGATTTAGTAGCTTAGGATTGATGGACTTGTAAACTATCCTCTATGTGCAGAAATCGAACTCATGATTATACTAAATGATATGCACAATATCATAAGCATGCACTTTTTTCATCTAATTGCAAATTATGTGAACATTCATTGTGCGTATTTTTATGTTTCGATGTTGATATGTAATACTGATTCTTTTTCTGGTGATCTTTGGTGGGCAGCTGGAGGATCTACTGGCAGGTGGTACGTGGGTATTTGGTACAACAAAATCTCAGTGCAAACAGTTGTTTGGGTGGCTAATAGGGAAAAACCAGTATCTGATCCATCATCATCAAGCCTGTCCATCTCGGATGATGGAAACATTATCCTTAGTCATTCTAATTCGACCATCTGGTCAACCAATTCAACAAATACAGGTTCCAGCCCCATGGTTGCTGTGCTCCTTGATACAGGGAACTTAGTTATTAGACAGGAGTCCAATGCTTCAAGTGTGCTCTGGCAAAGTTTCGATGATATCACAGACACGTGGCTCCCAGGTAACAAGCTCAGTCTTAACAAGGTGACTGGAGTGCCAGAAAGGATGATCTCTTGGAAAAACCTTGGTGATCCAGCACCAGGAATGTTCTCTGTAGAGATTGATCCAGATGGCTCAAACCAGTACATTATCTCATGGAATAAGTCTGTGGTGTATTGGGGTACTGGTAACTGGACTGGCAGTTCATTTCCTAACATGCCAGAGTTGTCACCTGCTAATACCTATCCCAACACCCCATACACTTATAAGTTTGTTAGCAATGACAAGGAGACATACTTCACCTACAATGTTACAGATGATAGAGTATTATCAAGGCATGCCATTGGTGTGTCAGGTCAAACTCAGTCTTTGGTATGGGTAGAGTCAGCACAAGCCTGGGTACTCTATTTTTCACAACCGAAAGCCAATTGTGGCGTGTATGGACTTTGTGGAGTTAATAGCAAGTGTAGTGGGAGTGCCTTGTCATCATGTAGCTGCCTCAAGGGCTTCAGCATTCGTGATCCAAATAGTTGGAATCTTGGTGATCAAACTGCTGGTTGTAGGAGAAATGTCATGCTGCAATGCGGAAGCAAGAGTTCAGCAGGAGGACAGCAAGATAGGTTCTATACAATAGGCAGTGTAAAGCTTCCTGACAAATCACAGAGTATTGAGGCTACCAGTATTCACAGCTGCAAATTGGCTTGCCTGAGTAATTGTTCCTGTACTGCCTACTCTTATAATGGTACTTGTTCACTTTGGCACTCAGAGCTTATGAACTTGCAAGACAGCACTGATGGGACTATGGACTCCATTTATATCCGATTGGCAGCATCAGAGCTACCAAATTCAAGAACCAAGAAATGGTGGATTATTGGGATTATCGCTGGTGGATTTGCTACTCTTGGTCTTGTGGTGATAGTTTTGTATTTTCTCCATGGGAGAAGACGGATTAGTAGTATGAATCACACTGATGGGTCTCTGATCACTTTCAAATACAGTGATCTTCAAATCCTAACCAAAAACTTTTCTGAGAGACTGGGTGTTGGGTCTTTCGGCTCTGTGTTCAAAGGGGCTTTACCAGACACAACTGCAATGGCCGTTAAGAAGCTTGAGGGTGTCCGTCAGGGAGAGAAGCAATTCCGAGCAGAAGTGAGCACTATTGGAACTATTCATCACATCAATTTGATTCAACTACTTGGGTTTTGTTCTGAAGGGGCAAAGAGATTGCTTGTCTATGAATATATGCCCAATGGTTCACTGGACCATCATCTATTCGGGAGTAGCGGTGTGTCATTAAGTTGGAGCACAAGATACCAAATTGCTGCTGGAATTGCTAAAGGATTAGCTTATCTGCACGAGAAATGCAGGGATTGCATCATACATTGTGATATCAAGCCTCAGAATATATTGCTGGACTCATCATTTACTCCAAAGGTGGCGGACTTTGGAATGGCAAAGCTCTTAGGCCGGGATTTTAGTAGGGTTTTAACGTCAATGAGAGGCACCATAGGTTATCTTGCACCAGAGTGGATAAGCGGTGAGGCCATCACAACAAAGGCAGATGTTTTCAGCTATGGAATGATGCTTTTCGAGATCATATCAGGAAAGAGGAACGGTATGCATGGAGGCTCATTCTTTCCAGTGTTAGTTGCGAGGGAGCTTGTAGAAGGAGAGCTGCACAAGTTGTTTGGTTCTGAATTAAGTGATGACATGAACCTAGGCGAGCTTGATAGGGCATGCAAGGTTGCTTGTTGGTGCGTTCAAGACAGTGAGAGCTCCAGGCCAACAATGGGGGAAATCGTTCAGATCCTAGAAGGACTGGTAGATGTTGAAATGCCACCAGTTCCAAGATATCTTCAGGTTCTTGGTCAAGGTGTGAAACCATATGAAATTTCTTCCGAGATGAATCGAGCTAGTAGTAACTAGGCCTCTGCACCAAGAAATATTTCTGCGTTATTTGTACGATATTTGAACTGATGTGCTAATTTAGCCATGTTAATTGTTTGATGTTTGTATGTGATAGTAATCTATGTACGGCAATAAAAACCTTCCAGTGATCAGTCGGATGTGTTTGTTTGGTACCTTCAGCAGTGAACAGACATTTGTACATTTGAGATACGAAAAACTGTATCGGCTCTGTACTACTGTACTGATATTATCCTTTTTCCAGTGTGTAGAGTGTGCTCCATGGAGACGTTCATATCAGCTGTGCTTCAGTTTCTCATGTTTGGCTTGTTCACTTCTGCAGTTCTGCTGTTCTGATTTGGATTGAACTTACTTTATGCAGACTCGAGCAACTTCTATTTGAGCAGGAAATCATTCTCCGGCGGCGAAGATTGTAGCGTTTGGCTTGAAGCAGTACAGTGTCATTAGGGTCTTAAAATGAGCCGTTCCGAACTTACATATACATATTCAGTTCTTTGTTTTGAATATCTTTCAGTTCATTTCTTACTTAGAATGTGGAATTCGCGTTAGTCGTTGTACAGTGTAATTTTGAAGTTTGAATTTTGAATAATTAGTGAAAAAATGGATGGGAATAAGCATGGCAATCTGTAATGCTTGAATAATAGGACAAAATCAATAGAAATATTCTTCTACTCAATAAGTCTGGGTGGTGTAGTTGGTTATCACGTTAGTCTCACACACTAAAGGTCCCCAGTTCGAACCTGGGCTCAGACATTTGGTTTTTTTTTTGAACGACTCGAGACGGTAGGAACCTGGGCTTAGATTTATTTTTTTTTTTGAACGACTGCGAGCGGAGGATCGTTAACCAGGAAAAGAAAAAAAGAATACCACCACCCACACACCGACATCGCCAACACACAAACCCAAGAGAAGGCTAGCACCGGACCGGCCGCCGCTAAACGTGACCGACCGCCACTAGACCAACAAAGGGACACAGATGAGATTGCCCCCTAGGGAATGCAAAACGACGTCTTCAAGAAGAAAAGCGACGGAAAAACCGCCACCGCCGTCCGTCGGGACTCAAAGGAGCCAAGACTGAGCTTTCGCCCGGCAATCACCCTTCAGGGGTGAGACAGCACGACAACACCTCAGGATCGTTGTCGGTCCGGTCAAGGCCGGACTGGGTTTTCACCCGCCGCTCACCGGCTGCGAATCCACAGCTGACGCACCGATGCTCACACCACACAAAAGCTTTGCCGACGTGGGACCCCTGCACCGCGTCCCCCGCCGGCCAGCCTTCGTGCGCCAAAGACCGCGCCACACCCACCGGTAGCTCCTCCTCACGCCTAGGTCGCCTCCTCCACCGAACGCGCCTCTCGCGCCAAGCCGGCCTCCTCCACCGAACGCGCCTCTCGCGCCAATCCGGTCTCCCTCCATCGGCTGCGCCTCTCGCGCCAAGCCGGCCTCCATCTCCGCCGCCCGCGCCTTTCGCGCCCGAGCCGGCCTCCGCTGCCATCGGCTGCCCTCTCTGCGCCAAGCCGGTCTCCGACCCCTCCACCGAACGATGCCATGCCGGCTAGATGCAGCCGTCTCCCACGCCCTCGGCTAGCCGTCCGAGGCCGTCATGCCTCCGGTGACCGCAGTCGCGGTCACCACCACCACACGCCGCTGCTGTCGAACCCCAGCCACTCGCACCCGATCCTTCCCCGCCGCCGACGTCGCCACCGCCTCCACAGTCACGGCCGCCGTCGCCCTGCCACCAGCGCCAGTCACCGCCTCCGCAGACCACCGCTGCTCCTCGCTTCTCCGCCACCAAAAGGCCAGCAACGCCCCGACCCCGCCGCCGTCGCCAGCGATGCTGCCGTTGCTGCCGTCGCCAGCCGACGCCGCCGTTGCTGCCGTCGCCAGCCAGCCCCGACCTCCACCGCCGTCGCGGCCACCGCACCTTCTCTCCAGCGTCACCGCGTCATCACGCCCGTCGCCGCAGATCTGGCCGCCTCCACGCCAGTCGTCGTCCGCTCCACCGCCGCCAGTTCCGGCCGCCGTGGCACCGACACCGCCGTCGCCGTTGCCCTGAGGACGCCGACCTCCGCCGGCGCCGGACCTCCACCGGGCGCCGCCGGAAACCTCCCCGCCAGATCCGGCGCGGATCTGGCGGCCTTGTCCACCGACGCCAACGCCTCCAAACCTCCGCCGCCATCCCCGCCAAAAGCTGCCCCCGAGCACACTGCCCCGTCGCCGGCTAACTCCCGCCAACTCCGGCCGCCGGCGCGATCTGGGCGGTATCCGCCTCCCGACGCCGGCAGTCCTCCCCCTGCCCTTGTGCGGAAAGCGAAGCGAAGCCCGCCGCTCGCCGTCCTTGCCGCCGCGCGGCTTTGCCGGCGGCCGCTCGGGCGCGGCGAGGCGGAGGAGGAGGGAGGGAGGGCGGGCGACGCGGCCTGGGCGCCTCCCGCGCCGCCCGAGAGGAGACGACGCGAGAGGAATAGTATTTAGTTGGGCTCAGAATTTCAAATATATTTTTTATTTTTAGTTCACTTCGTATTCAAATTCTCTTCTGCTTTTCAAATATATTTTTTAGTTCACTTCGTATTCAAATTCTCTTCTGCTTTGCAATCTTGTAAATGAATTTCTGCTTTGTAATCTTGTAAATGAATTCATATATTTTTATTTGTTTTCATTTCATGTTCATATTCATATTTTTCTTGTCTTTGTAATCTTGTAAATGAATTCAAATATTGTGAGCCCATTTGACCAATCTCTTGCAGGTGCATTTTTTCAGTTCAGTTCATATTCATATTTTCTTCTATCTTTGTAATCTTGTAAATGAATTCAAATATTGTGTGCCCATTTGACCCATCTATTGCAAAAAAGTGTATTTATTTTTTTCTACTCCCTCCGCCCCTTAATATAAGTGATTTTAATATTTTGCTTGCACCGTTTGAGCATTCGTCTTATTAAAAAATTGGAATTATTATTTATTTTATTTGTGACTTACTTTATTATCAAGACTACTTTAAGCACAACTTTTATATTTGCACAAATTTTTTGATCACAGTAAAAACGATCAATGGAACAAATTGGTTAGATCACCACGAAATACAACACAAAAACATTTTCATTTTGCCTCAAATGGAGAAAATGGAATATGTAGCGTGTGGGGGTTAATTTGTCAGTGGCATTTTATCGAAACCAACGTGCGGCGAGCATTATATTTGAAACCCCTCTCCGGCTATAGCAGAATGTCAATTTCCCCCACTTCATCATGCTTTGCCAATGAGCTGCATGCCCTCACAGTCACATGTGAGACTTGCACTGAAATTTGGGGTGTGTTTAGTTCACGTCAAAAATGAAAGTTTGGTTGAAATTGGAACGATGTAACGGAAAAGTTGAAAAATTTATGTGTATAGAAAAATTTTGATGTGATGGAAAAATTGAAAGTTTGAAGAAAAAGTTTGGAACTAAACTCGGCCTTAGCGTATTTTGGACGTATTTTGGGTGGAATTGTTGATAACTTACAAACAGTTCGATGTTTCGAGTTCTTCTCAAATATGCTCCAGGTATAAAAGGGGAGGATATGCAAGCAATTCAAATTTCGAGCTCTCCCCCCTCCCGTAATTCTTCCTCCTTTCTCCGCTCCCCTTCTCCTTCTCCCGCTTCCACGAGGCCCGCCCCTCGCCTTCTTCCCGCTCATCGCCATCCGATTCGAAGCTCCCGAACCCTAACCCCCACCGCCGATGAAGATCTCCGAGCTCTCCCCCGAGTACCGGCAGCCGCCGCCGCACCGCCGGCCTCATCACCGACCTCAGCAAGGCCGTCTCCGACGTCGAGTCGTCGCCACCTCCGCGACGGCCCCGGAGAAGCTCGCCGCCGATCTCCGCCGCATCCTCACCAGCCTCGCCTCCGCCGCGTCCTCCTCGTCCTTCACCGAGGCGCTCTCGGTCCAGATATGGCGGCTCGGGACCCGCCTCTGGAACGCGGTGGTCGATCGCGCCAACTCCGCCGCCCTCGCCGGGGTCCCGCCGCGCTCGCCGTGGAGGCGGAGATCCGGCAGGCGGCGCCGGAGCTCCTGCTCCTCGCCGGGATCCCCGACGGTGTCCCCTCCGCGGCCGCGAAGGTCGCCTCCTTCTTCCACCGCTCCGGCCTGCCTGGCTTGACATCGGCCGCGTCGACCTCGCCTCCGCTTGCTTCGAGAAGGCCACGCCGCTGGTCTCCGCCGCCGCAACGGAGGAGGATCGGGGCGTCCTGCTCGAGCTCAATCTCGCGCGTGCCCGCGCGGCGTCGGACGCGGGCGATCAAGCCTCGCCGTCGCGCTGCTGAGCCGGTCCAAGCCCCTCGCCGCCGCATCGCCGAGGGGGCCAAATCCCTCGCCCAGGGGTACCTCTCCAATCGGCGAGGCAACGCTCATCCACGCGAAGCACTCGAATCCCGCCGTCGAAGCGTCCAGTCTCTTCACCGAAGCACTAGATCTCTGCGAGAAGGCGGCCTCTCCTTCCAGCTCCAGCCCAAGGACTCCCCCTTACGGCGGCGCCACTCCTAAAACCCCAAATCTAGAGGGGCTCAAGAGGCGATGCCTCCGCTTCCTCGCTCTCGAGCGGCTCCAAGCCCAGGACTACGAAGGCGTGCTGCGTTGCATCCGGGTCTCGAGGGCATCAATGGGGCTGGAGGAGGAGCACCCGAGCATCGGGGTCATGGCGATGCGCGCGTGGATCGGAAGCGGGAACATGGCGGAGGCCGACAAGGAGCTCGAGCGGCTGATGGCCAACGCCTTAGCAACGGAGAACTTGTGCGTGTCGGCGGCAGAGGCGTACCTCGCCGCTGCGGGGCCTGAGGCTGCACGCAAGGTGCTCATTGCGCTCGCCGCGCGTTGCCGCGCCGGAGGTGCTGCTGCTGCAGTGAGGGTGGTGAAGCAGGTGATCGACGGTGGCGGCGGTGGAATTGGGCGTGCAAGGGCCATCGCCGAGCTCGTGTCGGATGAGAGGGTGGTCGCCCTGTTCGATGGCCCCGGAAACACCCATGAGCGTGGCACAATGCATGCACTGCTGTGGAACTGGTTTGCACTCTCTTACCCAATTGATCTTCTGTTTGTTAATGCGCGCGCCTGCTGATGCTGAATCTGGAATTTGGAATTTGGGACAGTGGCACAGAGCATTTCCGCGCGAAGAATTATGATACCAGTGCGGACTTGATTGAGAGATCGATGCTTTATGTGTCTCGTGATGAAGAAAGCAGATCCCGCCGTGCAGATTGCTTCAGAGTCCTTAGCATTTGCCACATTGCCCTTCAGCATCTTGATCGAGCCCTCGAGTTTGTCAATGAAGCCTACAAGGTACTAACTACTAAGTTTTCTCCTTATCCTTTGTCAGATGGTCCTGGGTGTTGCTTCATATATTTGACCAAAAATCTGTACCTGTAGGTTGAACCCAATATCAAGTGTGCTTTTCTGAAGGTAACAAGACTATACATGTTAGCTTTGCAATGATTCCATTTTATTTGGTAAATTTACTAACCTGAGCGAATTTATAGGTTAAGATTAATCTGCAGAAGGGGGAGGAGGACGAGGCATTCAAGCAGATGAAGACGATGGTGGGGTGTGTTGACTTCAACCCTGAGTTCTTAACACTCACTGCTCATGAAGCTATGTCCTGCAAGTCTTTTGGTGTGGCAGTTGCTTCGTTAAGCTATCTTCTTGGCCTCTATTCTGCTGAGAGGCCAATGCCAATGCCTGAGGTTGCTGTTCTGCGCAACCTTATTGAGCTCCTCTCTCGTGAGCCAGGGACTGAAGCTGAGATCCTGAAGTACTCAAGACGTGCCAAGCAACGGATGGCTGATCTTGGAGTGGAAAGCTTTTTTGGCAGTGGAATTGTTGGGGGGCGTGAACTGAATTGGTTTGCTGACCTTAGCTGGAATATGGGTTTAAGGGCGTCAAAGGAGAAGAAGTACAATTTTGGCGCTGAGTTTTTTGAGCTTGCAGCAGAGTTCTTCAGCTCAAGTAATGCTGAATGTGATGAAAATCGGTCCAAGGTTTGCAAAGCATTGATCATGGCTGTCACTATCATGCTCAATGCTGAGGAGCTAAACAATTCTCCGTTGTCAGATTCTGACATTAAAAAAGGTGTTGAGATGCTAAGCAGAGCTGGAAAGGTAAAGATGGAGCCTGGCAAATATCAAAAAGTTACCATTGTCTTTTGTGTTTGAAAGTCATTGATTTTTCTCTAAAATGATTTGCTTCGTTATTTTGATGTGCAGCTATTGCCCTTGATTTCACCCTCCGTTCCAGTGGCTTCTGATCAGTTGGAGGCCAACAACTTCCTGTACCTTCACACCTTCAACTCCTACCAACTCATGGGCAGGATGGGGACCCCTGCACATCCTCAGCAGCTACAACTGATCAAGAATTTTGCTTCCTCTAAAGCATGCACACCTGCTAATCTTCTTACACTTGGTGTAACAGCTTCTAAAGGGGCCCTACCTAACATGCTGGCTGCTGAATTTTCCCTGAAGGCCTGCATCACCACTGCCCTTGCTTCGCAATCGCCAAACTACAGGGTAATCAGCTGTGCACTCAGGAAGCTAGCCTGTCTCGCTGGCTTACAAGACCTAAATGGTAGCAAGAGTGATGCTGCCTATGATGTATTTCAACAAGCCTACCAGATTGTGGTTGGACTGAAAGAGGGCGAGTACCCAGTTGAGGAAGGCCAGTGGCTTGTAGCAACCGCCTGGAACATGTCAGGTTTGCCTTTACGGCTTCACCAATCTAAAGTGGCTAGAAAATGGATGAAAATGGGGTTAGATCTGGCTCGGCATCTTGAGGGCATGAAGGAGCGTATAGCATCCATGCAGACGACCTTTGAGAACTTGGAGAGGGTGTCTGGTGATGAACCTGATGAGTGTAGTCAGGAAGAGGCACCAAAAGCCAGTATTTCTGGTAGCATGTCTCAACCTGTTCTAGTTTAGAAATTTGTGAAGGCACATTTCACAACTGGAGACAAATAGATCATTGAGTAATGATACACAATCAAAGTTTCTTTCATTTCAGTGTTCCAAATGACAAGTCAAATATGGTCTGATGTTAGGTGCTTTCTTGTAGCTATGTGGATTCTTTGTTGACTGTGACCATGCCCTTGAATTTTATGCGTGATCATGTGCAGGGAGATGGCAATGTTTGTAACAAAGTTAAATTTGGGTGTCAAAACAGATTTGCTGCTATGACATCTACGGCTCTACGGTCAGTTCTTGTGATTCTTTCCAAGTCAATTAATCTGAATCCTCAAACTTATTCTGTTGAAAATTGGAAGAGGGGAAAAATAGGGATAATAGGTTAACTTAGGATATTCAATAGTCTAACCACTGAACTATCTGAATATTGAGATGCTGATGTTACACTTGGTAAAAGTGAATCCTGAACAAAGTTTATCCTCTGTTCATACTACCTTCATCTTGCTATGAATATCCTATTGCCTTACACAGGGACCAGGTTCATATGGTGCTGTACGGCCATACCCAGCCACCGGTGCAGCAGCTACCCCTCTTTGGTTCAGCAAACACCTGAAGCGTGCCAATCTTGACGTGACCAATCTTGGGTCTTCTGCAATCTTCTCAATAGGAGTCCATAGTCTCTCTTGAATGCAGTACAAATGAAATGGTGAGTCAGTTCATGTCCATAGAGATGTTAACATATTCATGCAGTTCTTAGTATATTGACATTGAAGTAAAACATGCAATGCTAATATTATAATTGAGAATATTGCACAATAATTCTGCTTCTGTACTGTAAACCATGTCCTTTAAATAGTATATTGATATTAGCAGGCATGTTACTATGTCATTCTTTTTGTGGGCAACTTTTTCAGATAATGGAAATGGTTACATTTTTCTTTCTGTGGGCAACTGGGCATTTTTCAGGAATCTTGTGGTTGGAGTTCCTAACCTTTGCTCAGCAATTAGCTTGTGTGTCTTTGATTGTTGATACTACGCTTTCATGTTCCTTAAATAGCATATAACAAATCCGAGTAATGAACATTTAGACTCTAGTTGATGTCTTAATTTTACTAATGGGAATTTCAATGACTACTCAGTGTTCTCAAAATTTTCATTGTTATTCTATACATGGGATGGGAAGAAAGCTACAATCTAAGTATACTCCTGTGTTAAGATAACCAACTCGAATACTATCAGACACCATTATGATGTACATGCACTAGTTAAAATATTTCACCACATAAATTAGGATAGCCAACTACATTAGTTACCTGCAGCAGCTGCAGCACGTGGCCAAATGGTTTGTTCAATATCCGATGCATCAATTTGTTCGCCCCACATACAAACCTCACCACCAATGACCAAACTTTGCTGCTCTGGGTCGTCAATACCTTTCAGAGGTTCATTCGTGTAAAACCCCTCCCATGTGGCATCTAAGTGATCTAGGTACCACTTATCCTGGTTGCTTACGATGCATCTCAGCCCTGCCGCAACCACTTTTGGTGCTACATCCTCTCCAAGCCTGTTAATTTGTGAGTAAATGTACCAGTTGATAATTGTTTTGATAACAGTAAGAACTAAGATGGGCGAGTGATGGACTATTTGTCTTACTGTGAGCATAAATTCCAAAGACAAATAATTGTACATTAGAGGTGATTGGATCTAACTCCCCTTTTTTTCTTAGAACATAGGAGTATTTAACTATGACAATTATTATGCCCATTGCCATCAATTCCCTACTCATTAATGTCATAAATCAAACAGGAAGTGAGAAATTACCAGTTATGAACCACGGTTCTACGGTCCAATTTGTCTCCAAAATTGTTAAATGTTTCCTCCCTGCAAGCATGGCATGTTTGTTAATAGTTGTGAACTCCCTAAAGCCTGTGAAATCTGCAAGGACTGCAACCAAAAGACATACCAGTTGATGACATCATAACCGTGTGATATTGCTAGCTTTTGGGATCTCAACACAAAATATCTGTATGCATCTGACACATTCATTTGATTATCATCCAACCTGCCCCATGAAATAGGATTATCATTAAATAAATCGAGAGATGCCAGAAGATGACTGGTTTATTTTGTATGACTACAAAGAATGTTATCACATCATGTAAGTTATCAAATCCTGAGTTCCCCTGTTTGTACCATTTCTTAATGTGGGGTGTTTCAGTCCAGCAGCCTGAAATTAGACAATAATAATAAAATGAATAATATATACATTCATGGTGTGTATACCACAAGAAAATGTATATACAAGACTTCTGCTTACTTGTGTTGACTTCATCACCTCCTAAATGCACAAATTTGAATTTAAAAACTTTGCTAAAATCTGAAAGATAACAGAGAAACTATGTCAGATAGTTGAATAAGATAATCACAACTTTCTGCCATCATTAATTGATTCAGATGTATGTGCTACCAAGTTTAATAATCACTGATTTCTTTCCAAAACATGCCCAAACCCCAAACACCAAATAATCTTTTGAAATAACAATTATATTACCAAATTTGTATGTTTCGTTTCTGTCAGCAAAATATATAATGTATCACCTGAAAGAATTCCATCAATAACTCCAAACGTGAAGTTGTTACTGACATCAAGTGGTTCTTTGCAGCTATCTGATGGCCACAATGATGGGTAGCCAACGCCCCTGAAAAGGTGCATTTTTCACATTTTCATCCATTGCTTATGGTTATGTGCCTATTAATCTATTATACTATATAGTATATAAACTTATTGTGTCGTGCTCACAAAAAAAGTGTTCTCTCAACTCCACTGATGGGTCTTACTGTTTACTTTAGTGCCTTCAAAGGATAAACTAAGTTTTGCACTACAAAATATTATGTGGTTTTGTTATATGCTCGGAGTTTACATCTTTTAAAACAATTTATAAGTGTCTTACCATGATAGAGCATGACCAGGAACATCAATCTCAGCCATAACATTTACACCTCGATTTTCAGCATATCTGCAAAGATATAGATGGTGATCTTAATTTTTTTAAATTCTAGCACATAACTTTGGTAATAGCGACAGCGAGACATCCAAAATTTATATGCTATAGAATGTTCAGCCTTTAACTGAAAAGCTAACTAGATTAAATGTTTGTGCATACTGCATATACAATTCTTCAAATAGAGTCAATGCCAGTCCATTTGATTGCCCTTGCCGAATTATTGTTAGTTATTTTTAACACAATATTTTAGGTAATTCGTGATCCAGAAGATTTAGAACATGTTTATGGCCCCTCACAATCATGTGTATGATTCCTACAGTATATGTTTATTGTTTGTTTGGTAGTTCTATTATTCTCTATAATATACAAAGTATTTTGTTAGTTACACTCTATATTTATTTATCAGATGTATAATATGAAAGGTGGGCTAAGCTCTTGAGTACTCAGTACAACGGAAGATAAAGGCACATACAAAAATAAGTCACACCCAATGCAAATAAAACAGAAACAACTACAATATGTATACAATCATGTAAAAGCAACAAAAAAGCAATCTTACAGTGCGAGTAATTGCAATATTTAGGATATTTTGTTGTGATGGGTGTAGCTCCCACATTTCATTCTAAGCATGCTTTTGGTTGTTTTGTGATGGCAAATAAATCTAGCATGGAAATGAACAGAAAACGCACCGTACAATGTCTACAGCATCAGACATTGTATATCTCTCTGAAAAAGAATATGAACCGTTCCACAGTTTAGGGTATGAAGGTATTTCAATGGGAAATGACTGTGCATCCACAATATGCCAATGGAGAACGTTCTGCATGATGAAAAGAACAAGATAGTGTGATATCACAATGAAAACCATTGCAAAGAACATACTTACATAAACACAACAATTGTTCTAAGCAATTTGTATTGTCTAGTCAGCAAACATACCAATTTACTGTAGGCCATTGTATCAATCACTTTTTTAATTACCGTAACAGGAAGGTAGTGCCTTGAGGTATCTGCATTCAGGCACAATTGATCCTTGATCAGCAGGGAAATGGTTATGAGCAGTATGTACAATTGAATGATATTTGGTTGTTTATATGGCACAACTTATGCTATACCTATGTTGTTTGTATGGTTGTTAAATCCAAAGTTTTTATTTTTAAAAAAGTTCACATTTCAAAGGTCGGCTTATAGTTGGTAGTAATATTGCTATGCGATAATTGTTTGTTGGGTATGCAAAAACAGGTTAGAGATCATATTGTATCTTACCAATAAGAAGTCCTCGGTAAGGAAATCTTGGTGTGTCAGAAATTCTCCAAGGAGCCGAGATGAGTTCTATAAGTTTTGATGTGAAATCGAAGTAACACAGTTGGCTAAATGTCTGCAGCGATGAAGAATTTACTGTCAGATTTGCCTCAGAAGAATTTTTAGAACATACAAATTATGGTTGGTTACCTGTAAAGCATGAAGTGCTCCAAATACTGTTTGAGCCTACAAATATTGTAAGGTACCATACATTATTACATTTTTTTTTTAGAAAATGGATATTGTACATTATTACATGAACTGTATCAAACTATTTGCAGCAAACTTGGGCCATGCATAAATTTGACAACATCATGCATTTCACTTGGTTGTACAGCCTAGCTACTTCCTTTTCCATGCAAGACAAATATGAAAGAGCCCATTACAATTTTAGCAATTGTTCTTTAGCAACCAAACCATATTTTATTGCTCAGTGGATGTTACAGGATACTTCACATAGATAACTTGTGATTTGCATTTAGCTATCTATCTATCTGGTATTATGCTAGTTTTTATTTCCGATACATTAAATAATCTGTGTGATGCAACTTTCAGAAAAATAATATGTAAGAAGTGATATCAATATTTGTGAAATCAGCATATTTTATGAACTTTTAACATGTGTCTAACCTTTTTTTGTATGGAAAACTGGTTACTCAATTTCATAGTAGAAATATATTCTTCGTTCATAAAACATATCATGTTTATTGTTGTTCTGTAGGATGACAATTTAGTCGTCATCGCTAATGGAGTTGTAGCAACTAAGGAGCATATGCTTCTACTGTCTTTTCATTTGAAAACTATTGTCTATTTTCCACAACATAAAGCAATTTAACATCTACTAACCTCAATCTGTACGCGCAATGGATATCCTGCTGTAGGAACAGATAAGTTATATGATTCATCTACTCCGAATTTGAGCTGCAGAAGATGAATAGTGCAGGCATTAACAGAAAAAACCAATTCAGTTTCTAAGAGAACTTGCTATTCAACAGGCCAAGTTAGCTGATTACCTCATCTTCAGGTGAATGGACAACTACATTTACACCAGTGAGTACAAAAGAACTTGGGTTTGCACCATCAACGACATGGTTCAGTTTCATTAAATCAACTACCCTCTGGAAGGCATCCTTCAAGATCCCTTTCCCGTCAGGATACGTGCTTCCCTCCATTGACATTGTGATATCTTTGCTGACATAAAGTCTTTGTGTTCCATGGCTCACCGACGTTGGCATAGGCCACAAGTCGATGTGATCAGTCAGCTCAATGGCGATGCAGGATCGAATTGCCAGAAACGCAAGAAGCAACCCCAAACTCAGAGCCTGCGCCATGTTTGCAAGGTGATAGGCTTGATATCCTTCTCTGCAAAATCTGCAATTATGTGGAAGAAAGCAATCTATGAGGTGTGACAAAGATCCAACAACTGCTGCAGGTTCACTGTTATTTCTTGGCAAATTCGAGGGGAAACATGTGGCTGTATTTTTCTTGAGTGAGCAATGATGGAAAAGCCATTTCGTAATGAACAATGTGCTTACCTGCAAGCGCAAGGCAAGTAGAATTCCTGAAGGAACCTCTAGTCCTCTACTTGCACCTTCATTTTCACCTCCTAATCTACACCTTTTGGATGAAAAACTGAAAACTAACAGGACAGCTTATTGGATTCCTATCTTGGAACAAGGAAGAGGGAAGAGGAAGCACCGGAAGCATGGCGAGGGTGGTAATGAAGGGATGACGAGGCGGCGTGGAGCGGGTAGATGGAGGGACGAAATGGCATGAACAGGTCGGATGCACTTTGGTGACCCAACAAACAGGGACGGTTGGCCAGGCAAGTAGCTCACTGATGCTAATTTTGGTAGCTTCACATCTCCATATAGCACAATGGGTCCAAGTTTGGCGCGCCGATCAGCTTTGTACAACACACTTTCAAATGTGATCAACTGATTTTCTTTATGTAAACAAGAGTGTTTTGTCTAGCACGCATGCCCTGGCTATATTTTATTTGGGAAAAAATAAAATGCAGATCGGAAGTATCAAGGGGTGTCAAAACTAATTTTGTTGTTGGCTTTTTTGCAGACTCCGTCAGTTCTTGTTTGGATTCGATGGATTGGCGGGAGGTCAGGAGGTGGTGCAAGACAGTCTACAGGTTAGTTGTGGTAGGTCAGTCACACGTTGTTGCCCGCTCTCGCTGTCCAACGACGCCAGATGGTGCTATCCTTGTGAACCATGTCTGGTTAGCTTTCCTCCTGGCTCCTGCTCCTGATTGATCTCATCTCTCTCTTATTGGCAGCTCATGAATCATGATGCAACTGTGGGTTTTCTTTTTGAAAAAAAAAACTTTCAGAAATTTATTACTTATTATGGGTCCAAAATGCGAACTTATTTTGGTCTTTTCCCTGAGATGTTGATGAAGGATATCGGCTCACAGGGACCAGCTGAAACAAAAAGATGGCAATGTACATGACATGAGCGTTGTTGGCTTTGGCAGACTGGGCCGTGTGGTCTTTTCTGGACAAGAATTTAGCCGTTCCTGGGCTGGGCCCCAGGCTCTCTTTCTGTTGGTTTGAGGAAGAACTTAGCCCAGATGGCCTTTGCTGAACTGAACCATTAGTTCGGCCCATTACGGAGTTGGGCCTTCCAAACTAACTTTCGCGCCTCTCTCGGCAGCCTTCTCGCATTATTTCCCCTGGATTATCAATTTAACTTCACTAAATCGAACTAACTAGCTAGGCAAATTTTCGTAAATCTCAATAATGTTTCTCTATTTCTCGACAAACAAAGTTTCAAATATATGTTTTTTTCAAAAAAAAAAAGAAATGTTCAGTTTGCTAGCGTTGTGGAGAAGCCACACGGATCAGCATAACTTAGCGTAACCAGAAATCCAGAATCAATCGACGAATCATCTTTTGCGTATCCCTCGCAGGATGCAGCAACCAGCGAGTTGCTTGTGGGGAGATCGCCTACATGGCACAAACTCGAGAGACAGCTATCGTCCGGGATGGAACGGACACGATGTTGCGCCCGTGAAATGTAGTGCTTGCCGAGTGCAGAGTTTGCTTGTGGATTAGCTCGCAGCGCTAGTGATCAGTGACACGAATGCACTGTACAGATGTGGACGTATGTGTACACGCCTAGCTACTCTGCTATATTTGCCTAGCTGATTGGGTACAAACTAAAGGTTGCAGTTCGTTCAGAAAAACTAAAGGTTGCAGACGCAGAAACGCTTCTAGAGATTGGAGGCGCCAGATTCATACGAAAAATGGAGTCCAAATTCCAAAAAGGACTTTCCGAATGCCAGATTATACAACTGTATAATCTGATGGTGACGGCCTGATTGATTAACAGTTTAACACTTAACAGCGTGCAACCAACGAAGGCCTTGACCCGACCGGAGTAGTTGTTGAACTTGAATTAACTTGTATACGAGGTCTTCCTAGGTTGAGTTGAGATGTACCCAACCCAATAGCAACAGTACAGGAGACAAATTTGCCCTCTCACAGCAAGCACATTTCCAGCCCAGCAATCACAGCTTCTTAATTAGACTACTACCAGTTCAAACGAATGCATGAGGAACATCCATAGTTTCCACCTGCATTTCAGCGGTGGTTAATACTACTCCATTTTTTGAAATAATTAGTTAGACCATAGTCGTTCCTGATAGTCAAAAGGTTAACTGATTTGTAACACGTTTTGCCGCATAGTAGTTGAAAACGAGGTAGATGAAAGCTAAGCTGCCGATCTTGATTTCCAAATGCATCAAGAGGCTTAGGAGCTGGTAAATGGTCAGCCAAATGGGCTAAGCTACAAACGGGTGGCTTTAATTGGTTGATCTAGTAGCTTTTCCTGAACAAATTTACTCTAAACTATAAGGCACATTTTTTAAATGACAGCAAGTGCTAAAACGTGAAATAGACCTGGGAAATGATACATTCTACTCATCAAACCCCAACAAAAAGTAGTGTTAATTTCTGGAGGCTCCAACATGAAATAGAAATGGTTAGGCTGAACATGTGATCGAAGCGATTTGTGATAATTCTTTAGTTAATTGTGCCAAACAAAATTCGAAATTAAGACATCTGGCTCTGCTGTACTCTACTACCAAGTACCAACTGATTCAACTCAAAATTGACACTGAAAAACGGACCAAAGCAATTCACTTAAAACAATATACACATGGAAATCACATAGGCCGCCATGGCTACCAGGCCATCTTATTTGTTTCGAGGAAACTACCAAACCCTGTTTTGAAACGTAACACTTGATATATGTATACATTATCCAACCTCCAATTAGTGGTCAATGCCCTACGGCGTAAAAGTTCATTAGCTAGCTAACCTTGGTCTCCCATCTCATGTTAGGTTTATGAATTTTGCACTCACAAAACTGCATACGACATGATCCTGTGATAATAAGTAGTAATAGTGATTCGATTACGCTTAATTCACTTCCAAAACCCAGAGACCAGTGTTAGTGTGAACACACAAATATGATCTTGCGGCTAAACCTAAAGTCGGCAAAGAGATATTTTGTTTAGGGCGATCGCTACAGTGATCGATCTCTCATGAACATCCCCGATCGGGGGATTACCGCCTTAACCCTAGTGCCGGTTCCCCCTATGTGCAGTGGCTATAAATAGAGATCAATACCTAAGAGTTAAACCCTAAGAAAAATCTCTAGCTACCCGATCAAGCAAGCCACCGAAACACAGGGAAGAGCCATAGCACATCTCTCTCCTCTCTGTGCTTCCAAACGAGAGGAGAAGAAAGAAGAACAAATAACAGAGAAATGGGAACTCCGGGAGATCAAGGTATGATCCAAATCTATTTTAATTTGTAGTTCCACTTTGTGCCAAACCGATCCAAAGCACACTCAACAATGGTATCAGAGCACCGGGTTGGCCTCAAATTGGAACTCAATAAGTGTTCATGTTCTTTATGTTCAAGCCCAAACCCCTCTGTCAAGTTAAGTTAAGCCCAAATCATGCAATCCCGAAGCATAAGAAGAAGAATTAGGCCTTCTAGGGTTTCGGATTGAAGAAATTAGAAGAAGGGGAAGCAAAAGTTCATGGAAATCTCAGTCAAATCCCCAAAGAACCGAAACCCTAGCTACAGTAAGCCCCAAAATTTCCCCAAATCATGAAACCCTAACCCTAAGATCATGGGGAAAAGAAGTACGGCGGGCTTACCTAAGGGCATGGTGGCCGGCGGCGACCTCCGTGTCGCCACCGACGCAATAAGAGGCGAGTGCGCGCCCAAGGACTTGGTCCCCGAGTGGCCTCGCGACCCGCCGTGCCAGCCCGGCTCAAATTTTTTTTAATAAGATGAATGGTCAAATATCTTTTAAAAAGGTTGACGATGTTAAATATTTAGAAACGGAGGGAGAATTACACATTTACACCTGTTTGTTGTTGATGTTAGTATTGGGAGCCTGGGGAAGCAGCAGGGGATGGCGGTGGAGGCGGTGCAGAACGTGACGGTGAAGACGACGTGGTTCACCGGCACGACCAACGGCCTGCGGATCAAGACGTGGGGGAGCTCCAAGCGCGGGTACGTCAGGGGCGTCACGTTCTCGGACTCCACCATGGCCGGCGTCGGCAACCCCATCATCATCGACCAGCACTACTGCCCCGACGGCGGCTGCGGCGGCGGCGGCGCCGCGCGCGGGAGCAGCTCCGGGATCAAGATCAGCGAGGTGGAGTACGCCGACGTGCGGGGCTCGTCGGCGACGCCCGTGGCCGTCAGCTTCGACTGCAGCCGGAGCAACCCGTGCAGCGGGATCAGGCTCCGGGACGTGAGGCTCACGTACCAGGGGAAGAGCCTCCAGGTGGCCAAGGCGATGTCATCCTGCCACAACGCGCAGGGCACGGCCTCTGGCCTCGTCGTGCCGCCGAGCTGCCTCTGAATCACCTCGGATTAACCTGTCCATGAGAGAGGGATTGAAAAAGATTTATTCTACGTCTATTGTGATGTGGAATTAATCTCCTTCAATCCCCTCCAAACCGAACAATGACTTAGAGAACACATGGGATTTGACGTGACGTTGTATACCTGTACATATTTACACGACGTAGCATACGCGTATGTACTTGTACTTGTGATCGATACACGAATACAAAATTAGATGTATACTGAAACAGCTCTTGTTCGATTTCCCTACCCTTTTGTATGGGAAATCGGTGGCTATAAAGTAAAATCTTGTTGTATGTATGAGCAGCCACTTGCTTTGTTATACATATTGTGCAGTATCTTGCAATATTGTTTTCTTAAGTCATCTTACAGTTAAAATTGCAATTAACTGGAAGTATGAATATCTAGAATTTCAATTTTTTTTTGTCTTTAGTGTCGCAGTTCAAAATTCAAATCAGTTTGTTTGCATTTGGTTGGAACTGAAAGTTGATTAAATTCCCAGTTAGAACATTTCAGTATTTTTTAAGTGACTGAGGTGGTGTTTGGATCCAGGGATTTAACTTTAGTCTCTATATTTAGACACTAATTTAGAGTATTAAATATAGTCTACTTACAAAACTAATTACATAAATAAAAGCTAATTTACGAGATAAATTTTTTAAGCCTAATTAATCCATAATTAGAGAATGTTTACTTTAGCATCACATAGGCTAATCATGGATTAATTAGACTCAATAGATTCGTCTCGTGAATTAGTCCAAGATTATGGATGTGTTTTATTAGTAGTCTACGTTTAATATTTATAATTAGTGTCCAAACATCCGATGTGATAGAGACTTAGAAATTTTTAGTCCCATTTAGCCTGAGAGTGTCTGTTTGTACTCGCGCCGAATAGTACACTACCCTGCACAATCGGCGAATTTTTTTCGTTTTTAGATTTTTTTTAATATTTACAGAAATAATCTATGGCACTCAAGAACACTCCCAAGAACACACAGCTTGAATTCGATGACTTGAAGGTTGTCAAACATAAACCTTCTGCAGGCACATGGTGCACCATAATTTTGTGGCTGCAGAGTTAGTGTGCTGTTGCAATGAACCTGAATTAAAATCAGAGTATGTAATTTTAAAAAAGTGATTCTTTTGGTGTTACATGGATCTTAATCTTAGTCCAGTTCAAATCTAAAATTCTAATCCCAATCCTCAAAACAAATATAAAGTTCAATTATACATCCCACACCAATCTCTAATCTGAAATTCAGTAAAATTATAAATTCCCTGTTCTTTTTCCTAGGCCAAATCTTTTCCCCAGCCAAACAGACCATACATTATTATTAGCTTGTTTGCACTAAAGGCCCACAACAAATGGTCAAGCCCACAAAAAATGGAAATGGAACAGTAAATGGAAGTCAAATGGTGTTGAATGGTTTATCCACACAATGCCTGTCTCTGAAATCTTCATTCATCTGCAATGACAAATACATCTAGAGAGTAAAGAGAAAGGGATAACCCTTTTCTGCAATCCTATGTACAGATTCTACACCAAGCCATTTTCACTACTCTACTGTGTATGTCACACCCCTAATCAAATTTTCCAATCAAATACAAAATGTATGCACAGCTACTACTCCAGCAGAGGAAAGAATATGTCACCTCTTTACAAGTTATTGGCCACACTGCATTCAGTAGTAATCGCTATCTAGCAAGTAGCAACAGAAACATCATCAATATCAATATCAAGATCAAGATCATTATTGGGGGTTCCACATCTGTGACAGGCCACTCTCCTGTCCCCAATCTGGGGAGAACTCCAGCTTTGCAGTGTTGCTGTTGTGCAGTACCCTGATGGCCTTCTTCTCTGCAGAGGTGTCCATGGCCAGCAGGTCCCCAAAGCTGATGGAGCCCTTCATTGGCAATGCCGGCAGGCCGGAGAAGCAGGACACTTGCTCGACTCTCCACTAATGTTGCATTGGGATGCTAGGGTTTGATTTTATATGGGACAGAGAGACCACAAATGGTACTACACTGTTATATCACATGATGCATGAACACACACGCCACAGCTAGCGTAGTACACAAAGATACCCAGGATTGATAGCGAGAGCTTCGATCTGGATGAGAAGCTGCTTTCCCGTTTCCTTTTCTAGGAGGCTACGCTGAGCTAGATAAGCTGCAATGCTGCATCATATCACGCTCACACCAAGTACTACAAGATACCCACCCACACACGGTGGTGGTGGTACACTACTACTGGCTTCTAGCTTTTGCTTTTTGATATGCCAATCTATGGAAGAAGATCATGGTTCGTGCACTGGTGATGTGGAGAGGGTGATGCTTTCTGTCCCTGATGGACAGATAAGTGCAACAGTGGCTTGGAAAAGCTGGTGTTTGTGATCATCTTGATTTTGAATTAATCATGGAAAAGTTGGTGTTGTGACCTTGTTTTTGCATTAATCATGTAGTAGTACAACTTTGGCATCTTGCTATTTTTTTTTCTTTCAATTCGATTTTCTTGGATGCCATCTAGCTACCTAGCTAGGCAGGCAAAATGAAGTGTAATTATTGACATTATAAAGTGTTCTGTAAGAATGTGGCTTGGGTTTTCCAGTAATCATGAGGCACTCCTAGCTAGTTAGTTCCCATATTTGGTGCGATAATCCAATTTTTAAAGTTGGAAACGTAGCATTACGGTGTACTAACTAAGATTTGATTTCCCTAGTTCCTATGAATTAACGAAGGATACTGGAGTGACCTCTGAAAACCGCTGCAAGAAGGCAAAGAGAGAATTAATACCATGAACGGACAGCAGCTGAGCAGCAGAAGCATCCATCCATGTTGTCCCCAGATGCCTCCAGGGGAGATTAATCTGCAGGAAACCTCATGATCACAAATGCGAAAATCGTCGATTGATCGGTCCGCTGAAAAACTGGAGATGATAAGCCCAGGTTGGTCTCCTCCTCCCATAATAGACTGATTACACACTGTCAATCGTTGGCTGCATCTGGCTTGTCAGCTTATATCTGCAGGCCATATCATGCATGCATGAATCCCAGAAAGATTGGTCTCCTGGGTATTTGATTATCAGCATGGGACAGCCTGCTGATGGTTGCCTGTGCAATGATGACTAACCTGCAGCATGCAGGCAATGCATTGCAAGATGACTTGTTTGATTAAAAACCAAACTCTATGGCAGGAAGGTAGGGGTAAACTGGGACCAAATGAACAAATTCAGTAGCAAACTAATTTAATCAGGTGAGTCATCTGATCTACTAGTGTGCAGAAGGACAGCTGGGCGCCTGGGCTACTGCAAGTTCTAGAGATGGAAAAAATAATGCCGACAGAATGGTGTGCAGGTGTAGGTCTTGAAGAATTGTCAATCCATTATATGCTGGACATATGCATGATTACATGTATCGAGATGCTAATACACTGGTAGCATTTTGCAGTAGCACATGGATGGCATGAAGCAGAGTAGCAATAACCAAGTCCTGAACCCAAAACAGCACAGATGTTTCTTTGAAGGCAAACAATCTTTTGAACTTTTATCAACATTGTAAGTTGTAGCTGTAAGAAGAATGAAAATTACCAAAGACAGCAAGAGAGAAAATTATTTTCTTGAAATTTTCAGCTCGGGAAATTGTATTGAGTATATCATAAGATAAAAGGATAACTTGTAGCTGGACAATGACAGGATGAGACACTGATTGTGCGTACCTGCTTGCATGTCCCCATTGCATGGATGGAAGATTCCGTGAGTGCTCTTCAGTCCAGCTTTTTATTGGTTTGGGAAGCTTTCATTCATCTTGAGATCTGAGGAAATCCGATGCATGCTGCAACTTCTCATGACACATAATACAGGCCCATGCGTGCGGACGTGGCTTTGGTCCTGAACAGACTCAAAGTGGCAGCTTTTGTTTGGAGCAAACTTGCAATGTCATCAGACAGATTATGATAGCTTTTGTTTAAGCTGAATAGCAGAGGCTCAGATTTCTCCAGCTGACATTACAATACAAATGGTGACATTGATACAAGTCCAAAATTTTGTCCTACGACAACGACAAAACTTGTTTAAATTATCCCAGGGAACTTCACCCAACCATAAGTCATGAATAATTACCAGGTGGGATCATTTTCTCCTCAGTTTCAAGAACATCTACATGAGAAGAGGGAGGATTGAAAAAAATGTACAAATATGTTACAATAAGGGAATTGGGACAGACAAAATTTGCTTTGCAAAAGGCTTTCACATATTGATACCGCAAAGAAATGGAAGTAATGGTACTATCTCCTAACAGCAGCTAATCAAATGAAGGATCATGCCGACAAACACAATGATACTCTGGTTAATTTCTGTAGCCAACCCCAAAATGAAATCGCCTTGCTTGTTTATCATTGAAAGCATACTCAAGACGCAAAGGTCCCAGTGGGGAGTCCACACGGATGCCAACACCGTAACCGTAACCACTTCCTGGCTTCCCACGAGCTCCGGCTGGGTCACCTAAACAACCAATAACCAAAGGCGGCCTAAATGAGATCTGGGTTTAGCATAAAAGAGATGCTATCACTGTAAATATGGAACCATGTCAAAATTGTTTCAGGGCACTAAACTTCATCAATAAATGCAAAAGCCATTAACTTTCCCAGTTATAAGGATTGTTTTTATTTTCACACCTATACAAGGCTTAACAAAGTAGAGAACATCTACTGACTAGTAGTCGACAGGACTGTGCTGCTTTAGGACCAACAGGTACACAAGTGGACCACAAAACTTCCGAACATGTAAAATGCGAGCAGAACATGGCTTACCAGGAACTTTGGGACCAGAACTAAGATCACTACCATAGTCACCAAACACCACACCTTCCAATGGCCCAAACTACACACACAAAAAGCACTGTAAGTAATCAAGATGATGAATAGAAGTTTGACCATCATGCATCAGGTCATAATATGCACTTGTCATCATGACAGAACAATTTTCGTATAGAAAATAATATACTCTTCACCATACCCGTCTAAAGCAAAGAAAAAAAAATTTATTAGAGTGATACAACTCATGAAATATTTGGTATAGATACAACTATTTGCCATTCTGTGCATCACATAGTGTCCTCACCAAGTTAACTATATTCTTAAATACATCCAGTCCAACAAAGATAACTTCATCTTAAGTTGTAAAATAATTTTAATCTCAAGTACTACTATTTTTAGTTTTCTTTTATGTATGCATATCCATGTTATCAACTAGGTATTTATGGGGGAAAACAAGTAGTTGTGTATGTAAGTATATATTTTACTGTACTGATGATTGAGGTTAAGCCCCTTCTACTAAAGACAGAACATTCCATAAAAAGTGACAGCCTACCATGCGGCAAGAGATTTCTCCACTACCAACAGCATATGAGCGGCCAGAACCAACAGCACCTTCTTCATATCCTCTTACACTATTTGTCCCACCAATTGCAAATGCTTCATGAGGCGAAAAGTTTCCCTCTACATGACCTCCAGAAGCACTACAGCACATAGAAAGAGTGATTTATGGAATGAGTAATACAACCTGGGCAATTTGCTACTGGAAACCTTTAGGGCAAACTCATATTTATGTTCCAAGATCCATACATGGCATATGATATGCACTAAAACATACCTTAGAAGAAGTCGAGCAGGGCCAATTTCATAGCCCTGCCTCAAACGCGCCGTCACTCTGTTAAAACTGAGCCACTCAGGAAGAATAGGAAGACCTTGCTCAATGTTGAAAACGAACTGGAAGCAGTAAGAACAGTAGGTGATAAGAGATTTTGACAACAAAATTAGAAAATATGCGGTGGAGTAGGAAAAATGCTAACCATTGTTGAGCTACGATCTCCAGAGTCTGTGTAGACACTTTCAAGCTTAGCTAGTAGTGTATCATCATAAGCATTTCCGCTGCATTGTCATGACAAGAACATCAGATTCCATATGTTAACATGATTTGACAATTGAATTCATGGTAGATTGAACATAAAATTATTTATGGTGCAAAGTTAAGGTAAATGAAGCATCGAGATCCAAGACCTGGCAGTTAATTGGCTGTTGTAGAAATCTCTGATGATAGGATTGCCTTTGTCATCACGAGCACCAGCATGCTGCATAGAGTGTCAGTAATCAGTAGAATGAAGGTCCCCATTTTATGGACGTGTAGCAAAGGGACAGATTTATAGCAGGAACCAAATCAACAAACTTAGTTTCACTTGCTTCTTACACGGTTACACCATTACTGGCAGTACAAACTGTGCTCATGTACTACCTCTCTTCTTTTTTGCTTGATGCTTTGGATATGGACATGTACCGTCATTACTTCTTCTAATTAAGTATTTACAAAAAATATTAAAAACATAACTGCATGAAAGGAATTTTCGCGATAAATCTATTGGTGCTATTTTTATAATTAATAAATCATAATATTTTAGCATATATGAATGATTTAAGATATTGAGGTTTGACAATGTCATCTATATTTGAGAACGGGGGTAGTATCCTTTTTTATCCTTTAACCTAAGGTAGTATTAATGTCTCAAGATTGTCTAGTCTGGGTCTTCTCTCAAGACCAATAAGTACGGAGAAAGGGCTACTTCACTACTATGGCAAATTGTACCTGAAATATTAATCCAAGTGTGCCACTCCATTTAGGTCTGAATGGTCGACTGTATTCAATGCCAGCAGTAACTCGTCCAATTGTAATGGGCCCATGGTCAGGATGGTCCCCACCATGGATAAGTGTTCCGGGAGTCCTAGAGTTCTGGCAAAGAAAATAATTATAAGAACATAACGATGATTGTCAGCCAAAGTAACTATGGAGCATTGAAGATGGAATTGTCTTAATCATAATTACCTGAACCATGATAGTTCTGGAGGTCCTCTTATTGTCACCATCAATCCAAGGATCAGTATAGTTTAATCGAAATATAGAATCTATTTGCCCCCTCTCCAGTGAGAGATTCAGCTTCTTGTTCCTCCCAAAAACATTTCGATGAGAATATGCAAAACTGTTTATTCCAGTGCGAGAAAAGAATTAGATGTGCAACTCCAGTTTGAGGACAACTTCTGTAAGGATATTAACTGATACATTTGAAGCAATATCTAATTCTGATAATCCAGGATGCTTCCTAGAAGTTTAAGAAGTCTGGTTTCTAACAAATAACAATCCCAACATTGTTGCATAGAAAAAACAGCTATATTCTGGTCTTCCAGCAGAAACAAGAACATTGACATGTGGTAAGAACAGTACGATAAACAAAATCAGAATAGCCGAAGGCATAAAAATAAAAAGAGTGGAAGAATCTACCAACCTGCCAATAAGCCCAGAAAGTGGTCCATTTGTTATCCTGCAGAAAACACAGCATGTCATTATGATAAAATAGAAGTTAAAACAACATTTGGATGCAAATTTGCATATATTTTGCATATGGTCTTTGAGGTACAGTAAGTTTAACATTATCAGAACCTTATAGATAAGGAAATTATTTTTATGAAAGCAAAGATATATTTCATTCAATTAAGTTCTCAGCAAGCCTTGTACTCACCCACTTGAAATGCCACCACCAGCAGAAAAACCACCCGAAGGTCGTTCAACAAGATTCATGACAAGATCAACTTTATTAGAATCTGCAGAAGATCATAAGTAAGAACACATGTTAGCAGTGCAAATACCAGCTTTACGAAACAGACTGAACTAACAAATTAACATTACCTCCAACTGGCTGTGGAATTATAGTAACATCCTCCATGATTCCCATAGTAAGGATTGTTTCAACATCCCTTTTCACTTGTGCTCTATTGTAAGCCTATTATCATCATCAGAAGTTTAGACAGATAATATGGTATCATTCTTATCAAAGAAATAATCTGTATTTTCATTAGCAAAATACTTCTGCTTCAGATTGCGTGACTGCCCCTTTCTTTCTTTCTTCCTTTCTTTCTTTCTTTCTTTCTTTCTTTGCAGAATACAGAATTTGTGCAAAATTATATGTATGCGCAAATACTATACATAAATGTTCAAAAAATTTAATGACTACACTCTAACATCGGTTCTAAAAATTAGATTTTGTAATTATGGCATTTGCATTGCAATTTCAAAAGCACACCAAAGCAATGCTTCAATGCCTAGTACGCAGTTCAGTATGAAATGGAAATGGTTCTTGAAGTCATATCTCATGAAAACTCGTACGTTCTAGATATAACTGATATGAATATTTGTGAATATCATCAACAGTGACATAGTGTTTTTAAAGAAGGTATGAAATGGAACTAGTTCTTAAAATCATATCACAAGAAAACTTCTACATTGAGAACACAACTGATGTGAATATTTGTAAATATCATTGTAGTGGAATAGTGTTCCTAAAGTAGGTAAACACAAATCTACCAAAGTGATTTCTGAAAATGATCTGACCTGACCCTTCTTGGTGGTAAGGTGACGGAGTATTGTCTCTGGTTGCGTCTTCCCAACAGTTGGTTCACCACTGGTGATGGAGAGAAATAGAAAGAAGTGGAAGATAAGAAAGATCAGAATATCACATGGAAATAAAACAGTAACAAGTGAATCAAATCTCAATAAATCAGGCTATGGTTCTCACGTTCTTCTATCCAGAAAGCGAATATTGATATTATTAACCTCAGCTTCAGAAACTTGTAGCCTCAGAATTCCTCCAGAAAGTATCTCAGCATATGAAACCTGATACCAAATCAAGGGGCTTTATTGATTTATCAGTAGTAAACAAAATACCTTTTTTTTTCTTGTTAAAACTGTAAAAGTCTAAGTGGTTTTGCCCTACAATAATGAATGCCAGAGCTTTTGTTAAATCAACTTATCGATAGGTTGCTAACTTTAGCATTAACCACATCATATTTCTAATGCTGTTAGGATTAAGAATTTAACAAATAACAGAGGATTATTATGGTGTATGCCCCACCTATATAACTGATATGAATATTTGTGAATATCATCAACAGTGACATAGTGTTTTTAAAGAAGGTATGAAATGGAACTAGTTCTTAAAATCATATCACAAGAAAACTTCTACATTGAGAACACAACTGATGTGAATATTTGTAAATATCATTGTAGTGGAATAGTGTTCCTAAAGTAGGTAAACACAAATCTACCAAAGTGATTTCTGAAAATGATCTGACCTGACCCTTCTTGGTGGTAAGGTGACGGAGTATTGTCTCTGGTTGCGTCTTCCCAACAGTTGGTTCACCACTGGTGATGGAGAGAAATAGAAAGAAGTGGAAGATAAGAAAGATCAGAATATCACATGGAAATAAAACAGTAACAAGTGAATCAAATCTCAATAAATCAGGCTATGGTTCTCACGTTCTTCTATCCAGAAAGCGAATATTGATATTATTAACCTCAGCTTCAGAAACTTGTAGCCTCAGAATTCCTCCAGAAAGTATCTCAGCATATGAAACCTGATACCAAATCAAGGGGCTTTATTGATTTATCAGTAGTAAACAAAATACCTTTTTTTTTCTTGTTAAAACTGTAAAAGTCTAAGTGGTTTTGCCCTACAATAATGAATGCCAGAGCTTTTGTTAAATCAACTTATCGATAGGTTGCTAACTTTAGCATTAACCACATCATATTTCTAATGCTGTTAGGATTAAGAATTTAACAAATAACAGAGGATTATTATGGTGTATGCCCCACCTATTTAAACAAAAATGTGATATAGCACCAAATAGCATACAACAATAGAACATGAGTTTTATATTCATTGATTTGCCACTTACCAAGCCAGTTAGACCACGTTCTTGATACCATCCATTAACAGACTTGATCACTTGATCCAAATGTCTTATATTGATTATTTTCCCTGCATAGTGTAACATGAAAAACTTAAGTATGTCTAAAAAGAAAATGCGACAAGCTAGAAAAGGTACATTCGGATTACAAAGAGGAAATGAATTGTGCATTCTTTCTCCATAGAGAAATGGTACTACTATGAGCTTTCGTATGATGTAGAAAAGCATTTTTGTCTATAGGTACATTAAGATTACAAAGAGGAAATGAATTGTGCAGTCTTTCTCCATGAGAAATGGTACTACTATGAGATTTCGTAGGATGTAGAAAAGCATTTTTGTCTATAGGGTCAAAATGAACCAACAATAAGAGCTGCAAAGCAGCAGGTTTTTGCATTGTTAGTATCACACATGTATGCTGCACAAGTGCACATTTTAATCCAGTGGAATTCTGGAATTCAATACCCAAACTCATTCTAGACAAATTCATACGCTATGTCAAAGATATAGGAACCACCGCTATACTTTGATGGCTCTTTGCCTATACTTTACAATAGGAAAACAACAATTTGCATTGCTTAAAGCTTTTGATATGTACCGGTTGATGTATGAGTAAATGAACCAAATGTAGCTTTTTACCCTGACAGGCACATATCCTCAATTATGATAATCTATACCACATTTCACTTCATCCACCACAGCGGGCTACTGAGAATGAAGAGGGGAAAGTTCTTACCATGGCGATCATGAAATGCGTCCTCCAGGAACTTAGATGGCAGCATGTTGGCACCCTCGCAGACTAACCCATGGAAGTCCTGGTTCGGCTCCACCTAAACCAAGCCCAAAATGTGCAATATTCAGTTCCAAGGTTAGCTGACGAAGGGAAAATGGGGAACGAGCAAATAATAATAATCCTGACCTCAAAGACGAGACGAATGCCGTCACGGGTGTCGACGGCGACGGGCATGCAGGAGCGGAAGAGGCCGCTCTCGACGACGCGGTGCACGTCCTCCTGCACCTCCCGCACCGTGAGCGCCGCGTTGGGGCGGCACGCCCGGAGCGCCGCCGCCGCGGCCGTCCCGGAGCGCCGCCACCGCCGTCGTACCGGAGGTACCACTCCCTGCCCTCTCACATAGCAGCCCCCCTTCCCATCTTCACCTAGGTCGGATTAGCTCGTGGTGCTCCCTCTCTCCTCGTTGGTTCTAGTTACTCTGGTGGTTTAGGGCGTAGACTGTGTGGGGGGATCGGGTTGGTTGATTGCGCTTTTTTCTGTGATATTTTCCTTCTGTGCTCCGTATCAAACAGATTGAAGTGATACTCTGTGATTCTTGTGGAAATGAGTATGGTTGAAACCGCTATGCCTTAAGAGAGAGATTGGTAAGGAACTCTGAAACCGCTGTGCCTTAAGAGAATTGATATGGATATATATAATTGAAGTGCTAAAATAAGGATAGTTTGTAGCTTTCTTTCTTTCTTTCTTTCAAACAGCTCATCATTTTCAGGGTTTCGGTGCTGATTTACCTTTCTATAGTGAAGTCCCTTGTATAATGCAGCATAGAGCTGACAGGAGACGATGAAAGTACTCCTTTCTGAAGTTTTAACTCCTGAGAGGCATTAGAAGCTGTGTAAATTAATGACAAGTTTTTTCATTCAATAATAGAGAAGTTCTCTAGGAGAAAGAGGGAGAAGGGAATGGTGGTGACGTCATCCGCGTCGGCCTCTCCTCCTCCTCTCGGGGTGTTGCTGGGATGGCGAGAGCCGTCGGATCGTCTCGAAGTTCGTGCTGATGGCTGATGCGTGGATCTGATCCGTTGGATGGTTTCCGGGTCGTACATCCAACGGCGAGGATTAGAGGAAGAGATGGGGAGGTTTCTCTCACGCTGTCAGCCTCATGATCCACGTGGACGTACCGCTTCCGAAATTGCGACTTTTTCAAGGTTTCAGCCCAAAATTGAAATTCTCAAATCTCAACTGAAGCCCAATACAGAACAAGTTACGGAGAATTTTAGGCCCAAACAATGGAATGAAGCCCATATTGTACTATCAGGACTCCTTCAGAGTTTGGGTACAGCCCAAACTTTTTTGGTTTTGTTTTTCAGGACATGGAAAAAAATTCAACTGCAGTTTATTTTTCTTAAACTACTGCGTTTGAATTTTGAACCCATAGTGACCAGCATGATATTAGAACTTGCACAGTACTGTTTTTATTTTTCTTCATCAATTAACCCTTTGTCCATATCATTCCAATGTCCCTTTCTGTCTTTCATGATGCTAACTTTTGGTGAAAAAAATTGACCGTCATAGAGTACTGTTTTCTTTTTCTTCACAAATTGCAAAGATTATACTTTTCTGAAAGGAATGCAAAGATTATACTTGCTCTCAATCTTCGGTATTGGTATATAGTATTTTCCCAATGTAGACATTCACACAAATTACAAGTTAAAACATGTCAAATTCACCGTGGTTGTTACGGCACGAACGACAAAGAGCCACGGCGAATTCAAAGCTTGTGTTTGGACTGGTATGTGTTGATTTGACAAAAAGTTTTTGAACGAATCGTGTTGGTTTGACAATAGGAAAAATGACTGCATGACACATCGACAACGATTTGAAGCATATTTGCGTCAAAAGCTAGGAAAAAGTAGGAAATTCGTTTGTGCAACCAGAGTCTCATATTCTCATGTGAATGGTTTTCCTAGAACCCTTCATTTTTGACACAAATCCTCGTAAATTATTGTTGTTCCTATAGCACACGGTTTGAATTGCCTCGAACATGGTACATGGGAATTGGTTTTCCTTTCACAAAATAAAAGAACTTTCAGATGGGATCAGTTAAGCCAACAGCTTTGCATATGTTGGGGATAGAACATTGGGGTTTTTGCTTCAGCTTTGTTGGTTTTGCCCCTATCCTATAAAGCCATGGATAAAGGTGAAGAGGGGAAAAAAAGCAAATAGTTTAGTGGAGTATGACTAGGAATTATGACCCTAGTGCTTGGAAGTTGTTTGCTGAAAATGATCCCTTTGATACTGTTTATTGCAAACTGTGGAGGACACTTCAGCATGAAAGCCTGACAGATCTTGATGGCCTTTCCTTGAGAAGACATAAATCAAAGAAACCCTCATGCCTATGTTGATGGAGATTGTTTTGGTGGCCTTTGCTGTACATACATGTGTTCACGATCACAAGTTCAAATGTTAGGTTGGGTTTCTGCACGTACTCTCTCCGTTTTTTAATAGATGACGCCGTTGATTTTTTCTCATATGTTTGACTATTCGTCTTATTCAAAAATTTTATGCAAATGTGCAAGATATAAATCACACTTAAAGTACTATGAGTGATAAAATAACTCATAACATAATAAATTATAATTACATATATTTTTTGAATAAGACGAATGGTCAAACATGTGAAAAAAAGTCAACGGCGTCATCTATTAAAAAACGGAGGTAATACGTATTAACATACATGTGAAGAAACATAACCTAACAAAGTACAGAAATGCTGTAAAGGTCATAATTTTCAAGAAAATTCCGACCGATGATTTCCATTTCTAGAAAAGTTCTGACATGCGGAGACTTTCCAAACAGTTTTTTTTTTTACCTAGAACTCTATTTCTTCTAATACACTGAGGTGTAATCTTTTTACGCGTTCTTAAAACAAACTTTCCAAACCTTTTTTTAACCCTAATTCCTTTTTTCTCTATTTACGTTGACTAAAATTCGTCGTAACCAAATATTACCTTCGTCCTAAAATATAGCTATTTCTATCACAGTGACTTGTCCCAAAATAAAGCTATTTTTTTACCTACCATCTTCTCTCAACCAATCACAACCCTTCTCTAATCATCTTTACCTACTTTTTTAATATACGTATATATTTTAAAAATGTTTACCTTTTAGAACAGATGAAATAGTAATCCTCAAGATTCACATGTTGCAGCACGAGTTCATGAGGCCGAGTTTACTTCCAAAATTTTTCTTTAAACTTCCAACTTCTTCATCACATCAAAACTTTCCTACACACAAACTTCCAACTTTTTTATCACATCGTTTCAATTTCAACCAAACTTCTAATTTTGACGTGAATTAAACACACCCTGGGATGAACCGTTTTTTTCATCACATCCATGCATATGGTCAGCAGGGTGAGCGAGCAAGCAGCAGGGGGATCCATCGATCCGTCCGAATATGCTCTGCTTTGCGGTGGGCATCGGGACTCGGGAGGCGCGCCGCCTTTTGGGGTTTTTGGTGGTGCGCACATCGCCGTGCAGTGCATGCAAAGCGACAGAAAAACCACAGCGGGGGGCGCTTCCCTTTTCGCTGGAGCCGCGCGACTCATGGCATGGGCGGGGGCGCCCGCGGCGAGCGGAGCGGAGCGGGGACCAAAACTACTGCGCGATCATCGTCAGTTCCGGCCACACCCGCGCACGCGCGCGGCCCTACTCCTCCTGCACCGCACCCAGGGAGGGAGTAGCCTTTTAGCTACACACGAAACAAATAAAATCATTAACAAATGATTAATCGAGTAGTACGAGCAATGACATTAAACTGAGCGACTACAGAGTATATTAAAAATATCATATGGTTTGTTTTCAGATTTTTGGTAAAATATTAAGATTAAGAAAAAATATCACGTTTCAGATCCCAGGATCAAATCTTCTCCTCACGGACGTAGAAGAATGCTTACTATGATCAAATTTTAAATAACAAGAAATGCTTATATTGAGAACCCTAGAGACTAAGAGATACTAATATGCATTGTTTAGGGCTTATATGAGGAAATTTCAAAAACGAGGGCAAAACAACGAAGCAACGAAAACGATAAACAGGGAGCGGAGAAAGCGAGCGCGCATCGGCGCCACCCCGACAAATGGCGATAGAGCCCAAATCCAAACCAAACTCAAACTAAAAAAACAAATCCACCCGAAAACGATATAAAATCGAGCGAGGCCAAAGCGAAAAGCCGCCGAATCCACGCCATTTCCCACCCAAATTCCACCCGAATTCCAAACCCACCAAATATAAATCAAATCCCAACGTGACCTCCCCGCGGCCGCGGCCTGCTTCACGCCTCCCTCCTCCTCCCCTCGCCCTCGCCGCCATCCGCCTCTACTAAACCTCTCCGCCGCCGCCGCCGCGGCCGCGGTGATCGCCGGCGGCCGAGGTAAGCCGCCGCTCTGACGCTCTCTCTTGACGACGGGCGTTTCTCGCCGCCTTTGCGTTCCGGTTTTTATCTTCGCCCGGATTCCGGATGGATTTTGATTTTTTTTTTTTTTGTTTCTGTTTCCCCCAAATACCCGATGGCCTTGTTTGGGTTCGTGGAGATAAAACGCGTAGTAGGCGCGAGTTGCTGCGGTCGCCGCCTCCTTTTTTTTTTTTGTTCCTCTTTTGTCAAATGGATAGTTCGTTGGTTGTCGTTGGCGCGGTGGAGTTGGATTTGTGGGATTTTTTTTTTCCGGGCTTAATGCAAGTGGTGGTTAAACAATTTGCTTCAACGCTATCACTGAACTTAGAATGTACCAAAAAGATCCAAACAGTTTGATTTATGTTATTTTACTAACAAAAT
>CM020189.1:19303494-19350786 GCA_009805545.1 Oryza longistaminata
GGTTTGGATTTTGGAGGTGAGCTGGTGAAACCACTCGTGCATGCTGCATGTATTGCAGGGCTATGCTAGTACGTGGTAGCAAGCTATCTGGTAAAAGCAAAAAGTAAAAAACAACAACAAAAATGTTTTACTGGGTGCAAAATCAGCGTTCGACTTACCGTCGGTAACCGCGCGGTTACTAGGCTTACCCGGGTGTACGGTATAATACAAAATTTTGGCCTCAACGTTCTGAACCGTTCGATCATGCGACCAACATTACATCGATTTTCACATCCAGCATTGCATGCCAATATCACTGAGACAATGACGACTTCAAATAAGTTCTTATTGTAACTGGAGAACATTAATTACATCCCTTCTGTAAAGCTCAGGGAAGCATACCTTATTAGTATTTTTACCATCACTAAGCACTAAAATATAGATGTAACTAGCTAGATACATTGCCTCACTGCATGCTTTCTTCAGAGATTATTGACACACTGATGAGATGAAAGCAGGCTATCCTCTATATGTTGGATCATGGAAGTGCAGGCAGAACCTTCCCAGTGCAGGTTCCGAATCCGACATTGTAGCCTTCACCCTGTAAAAACATGTAGATGGATGGCATCAAGATAGAGCATGGAATCTTCAAAGAGATATTTGTTTTAGACGAAAAGAGCTCTAAATTTGGTTTGATCAAGACTTATGAGATTGCTGTACCTTGCAACAAGCTGTCAAGATGACCTCATCCCCATCTTCTAGGAACTTGCGGGTCGAGTTTCCGACTGATATCTCCTTCTGCCCATTCCATGTTAACTCCAGCAAACATCCCAAAGATTCTGGCTCCTGAAAGAAGGCAGATGTTTAGTTGTAAACATGCACGATAACTTCTAGATTGGTATGTTTATGGTGATATTTGAAATGGTTATTCCATACAGGTCCGCTTAGTGTGCCAGTTGCAAACATATCCCCTGGTCTCAGATTGCATCCATTAACAGTGTGGTGTGCTAGTTGCTGTGTTAAAGTCCAATACCTGGGAAAAAAATAGTTGCAGTAAGGACAAAGTTAACAAATACATATTATGGTAATGAAACGGCAATCGGAAAACAGGCAGCATCCTTACAGATGTTTGAAGTTACTCTTTGCAACCATTGATGGTTCACTTTGCTCCTTGGGCTTAATCCAGACCTTACAGAAAATAAAAATGCAGTAAATCATCAGTTAATTTTTTTAATAAAACAATTATTAATATAAAGGAAGAAACGGCATGAGAAAATCCTACCTCAAGAGGAATATCGTAGTTTACATGGTTCTTTTCAGCTAAGTAAGGCAAAGGTTCAGGTTCCTGCCATGCAAAGCAATTTAGCTATCCATAGAACAATAAAATGGTATGATTATCAAAGGAAACAATATGTTTAACCATATTAAGACAAACTAATTGCTCACCTGCTTAGGAGCTTCACAAGTGAAAGGCTTTAGGGCATCCATAGTAACGATCCAGGGTGATACTGTGGTACCTAAAAATCACAAAGTAGAAAGGAAACATGTTATATAGAGGAAAGATAAAGAGCATAGTCCATTGCGGAAATCATGGAAGAATGCACTCAAGTAATTGTCGAGGCCACAGTAGAAATATGATCATGAGCGTTTGTCAAAAATAAGCAATAAATGTGCAGGAAACTGAAAAGGCTGTGGTGTCTTACTGAACATGGTGTATTACTGAAACTGAAAAGTAATAAGTAACAACTGAGCATGAGCAGTGGTGTATTAGTGAACATGGCATAAGTAATAACTGAAAATGCATCAGGTGTCTTACTGAAACTTTTCCCGAGGAAAGGTCCAAGAGGTATAGTTTCCCAAGCTTGGATATCTCTGGCTGCAATATTATACAAAACTCAGTTTAACCAAAGTATGCAACTGATCTGAACGAAAACTGAAAAGAATACCAACCACTCCAATCATTCATTATCATTAGGCCAAAGATATGTTCTTCAGCATCATTAATATCGATAGGTTTTCCCAATTCATTCCCTGGTCCAACAATGGCTGCCTGAAAGCAACAAGCCAACAAAGCGTTATGATATATTTAATCCAGGGGAAATGACAATATCTATAACTAATTACATATGGACAGATTTTATACCACAATGACAACCAACAGCTCAAAATTAACAAACATGCAACCGGTATGTCAATAACAGTTCAAGAATACCAAATACCGCGAGTCAAGAGGCTTGTAAGAAACTAACCATCTCAAGTTCAAAATCAAGCTTCTTAGAAGGACCAAAATAAGGTCGAGAGTCTCCTGTTGGATGGCCTTGCCCTCTAAAAGGCAGAGAAAGAGGACATTATTAACATATCAATTGGATATTACATCAAAAATAAAATGTAATATACTACACCCATGTATCCATCTACAATACATCACTGCATGTGACAAAAGGTTGAATGCAGCAAACATCATCGAATATGGTGAATTATTTGAAAGAGGACATTGAGAGCAATATTTAAGCAAAATAGACACTTCAGACTTCAGAGATCATGTGAAACTAGAAACAGCTACCCGCTATCCAATAAAACTAATATATTCAATCATTCAAACAATAGTAATAAAACCATCTCGTAATCTGACAGAAATTTGATAACTGTCTGAATCTATGGGATGCGTACTTGGGTCGAATGATGTCTGTTCCAGATACAATCACAGAGGATGCACGACCATGATAACCTATTGGAAGATGAAACCTGATGAAGAAAACATACATTGCAAATTAGTGTTAATGTCAAAACCCAAGTCTCAAGTCTCAGCACAAGGCATGGTCAAGAAAATACATTACCAATTTGGGTTGACTGGGGTCTGTGGCCCACGGAAGATGAACCCACAATTCCTTGCATGGTGCACCGAACAAAAGAAGTCGGTGTAGTCTCCTACCGTGATTGGCAGAAGCATCTCTGTGTCGCTCTAAATGATAAAAACAGAGAAGTTAGTGATTTCATAAATGGTCATCCTGTTTCTCGTAACAAAGAAAAGAGTAGTTGATCAAGCTCACCATGGGAACAAGGCACTTCTTCTTCAAGGCCTCGTTGTCACGCAAACAAACGCGCTCAATTCAGGCTTGCCAAAATTAGAGACCCATAAAAAAAAAGTGTAAGTCTACCTCAGGATATCTAGCCATTTGCTCTGACATACATAATCATAGCAATTATATAGGCGGTTAATCGATACTTTCTTGCATCATGATACATTGGCACAACATAGTACTAGAATTACTCATCAGCATCAGAATTTGGGGGCAGAAGCCGCGCTACTCATCGCGCATTACTAATTACTAACAGCATAGTAGACTATAAGACAATTGGGAATTTGAAGTGAGCAGCTAAAGTGTAAAACCTGAGAGAATCTTCTGGAGCGTGGCGCGCGCCTCCTTCCACGCCGGCCGCCCATCCCCAGGAACATGTGTGAGCGTTTCCTGCATGAACACCAAACAAATCGAAAAATTACTACTACTTGTAACACCAAAAATCACAGTGGAATCAACCACCGAAATCTCCAATCTCCGCGCCGCGCAAATTGCTGCTAAGCTAGCTAAAAGCTCATCACCACCAGCAGATCAACCGCAACACAGACGGGTAGGTAGGTGAGGTAAGGTAGGCAGGGTGCGACCTGGCGGAAGCAGGGGAGGCGGAGAGGAGGGGCCCGTCGAAGAGGCCCGCGTCGGAGACGGCGGCGAGTCGAGCGCGAAGTCCCCGATGGCGACGGGCCGGGCGCGGCGCGGGCGCTCCGGCGAGCCCCGGCGGCGGAAGACCCCGAAGGGGAGGTTCTGGATGGGGAAGTGCGACCCCGCGCCACCTCCACGAACGACCTCAGCTCGCGACCGCGACCCCTCCGCCATTGCCGACTCCTCTCTCGTCTCGTCGATCGTGTCGTGGCGCAGATGAACAGTGGAAGAGCGAGGCGAGGCGAGGCGAGAGGAAGAAGAGGGCGCAATAAATAGGCGCAGATGAAGAAGCGGGCCCGGATACAGTACAACGATATGAAGTGTCCTACACTCCTACTACTGGTAAAAAAGAAAAGAAAAATTAGCTGCGTGATTTATCCAAAAAAAAAAAAAAGGAGCCATGTACGATCAGGTCTCTTTCTATGGACCCATAGATACTAAGTATTAAGGCTGGCGTCCCCATACTCGCACGCTTTTCAAACTGCTAAACGGTGTATTTTTTTTACAAAAAGTTTCTATACGAAAGTTGCTTAAAAAATCATATTAATCCATTTTTAAAAAAAATTAGCAAATACTTAATTAATCACGTGCTAATCGCTGCTCCGTTCCGAACGCAGCCTAAAGCCTCATCGATTATCCACATTTTCTCTAATAATTTTAAACGGTTTATTGAGAAATACAAATTAATTCATAGGTGAAACTTTGATATATTTGTTTGTAGCCTAAAAAGGAATTACGTTGAAAATATTTTAAGATCAACTTTAAAATTAAGTTCGAAAATTCAAACTTTGGTTTTTTCTTTAGCTTATTAGATCAACCGATGGAGCTCTTACTCTCTCCATCCAAAAGTTTAGAACTTAAGTATTTCTATTGCCATTCATTAAGACTAAGAAAAAAAAGTTATCATGCATGTAAGAGCAAGTTTAATAAGGGACTTATTGTTTAGGTTATGCTTATACTTATGGTTATAAGCCAAAATTTTAATTTTAGAACTTGATTTTGAATTTGATCTTTTTGTTTTCTCATCGTAGTTTATTTTACAGCATTTGGTTTTGAATTGTTAAGAACACACATATAAAACTTTTACTCATAAATGATTTATATTTGCAAATAAGTGATTCGAATAAGCATATGAATAAGCGAAACAATGGGATTGTAAGTAAAGCTAACTATTGGTTATTAGTTCATATTAGAGCTATCATGCATAACAGATTAACTATAAGTTTCACTTTATTTTTTTCTCTCGCTATAATTTTAATGTGATATTTTGGAGCATGTGTAGAACTAGCTTTTGCATTAGAGCCAACACCCATCACTTTTCTTTATCTCTCTTTCACATTAGCTTATAGTTGGTTTATATAGCCCACTATTATCCTTGCTCTAACAAAGATCAAGAGCTATACTATGTATGTAACTAATGGGCATTAAAAATGTTGCTTGGGTTCCGATCAACAACTTAATCTAGTATTGTAAAAAGAAAAGACAATCTCTTCATTTCAGTCTTATGTACTTAAAGTCTATAAATATGTCTATTTTATTTAGAAAAACTAAACAAATAGAATATGTATAAAACTTTTGGATGGAGGGAGTAATAATAGATTTAAATGCTTTTGGATATAGTCACGGTAAAAATATAGCACCATATTCTTTAATTTGATTTCAGCTTGGTTTCCCCCGTGTGATCACTTTTATGTATGTTTTGAAACTCTCCTATCTTCTCTTTCGAGCACATAATTGATTGGTTTTTACAAGACTAACTATAATATAAGTATTGAAATTTACATTTAACTATAGTGTAAATACATATAATTTGTACCGTAAAAGAATTAATTATATTTGGTGCCACAAATAGAGTTAGCCTACATGGTTATGTTTCGATGAAGGCATGACGAGGGTCTAAATAGAGACATGGTCTTGTAGGATTTATTTTTTCTGGTTTATCTAAAACGTTTGTGTGGATTTTTGTGGTGTCAAAACTCAAAACTATCCAAGGATTATGAAGCTTAATTTAACCGTCTCTAAACTTTTGAATTTTAATTTAACTTCGATAAATTTACACAGTGTCATGTAGAGCCGTTGTAAACAAAGGATTTTCCTATTAATAATTCGGCCAACCAATCAAATAATAGTAGGATTTTTCGCACCGAACGAAAATAGGTCTCTCCGTCTAGGAAAAGCAAAAGCTGACGATCGAGAGAAAGTAGGCGCATATTCCGGTTCAAGTAATTTACGGTACAACTGCTGTGCTCATACTTGTAGGTTAGTTATCTCTTTGGTAAAAAAAAGCTCATCATACATGCATAGTGTAGTAAAAATCACTTGATTTTTTTTTCAGAAAAGATTGAAGTACAGAAGAATGGAAGTAGAGTTCAATTCAGATAATTCTTGTTGACGCACACGAATACACGATCGTTGCTACTGAGAAAAGGACACAAAGAGTAGAATTCTTGTTATGCTCTTGTGCGCTAGCTAGGAACACATTTATCTTTTTATTAACTTATTTGGCAACAACCAAAATTTAAAATTTACAACAATCCTTATAATATTTGACGTTGGTTTGAACTAGCCAACATCGTCAAATATAACGAAACAAAGAGGGCTTTTTAAAACCATCAATGACAAGTTTTTTTTCTATGAATCACTTTTGATCGATACACGGATTTTTTTCCCCACTACCTGCTTAATTCAAACGGTTTTGAAGAATTTTAAGAATTTAACTGATTTCTATGAGAATTTGTAAAACCTTTTCGTTTTAAAAGGGGTCATCATGAGCTGTTTTAGAAGGAAAAGAAAAACAATTTTTTCTCCCATGCTTGGAGAGAGAAATCGCGGCTACATGTCAGGGCTCAGCACGAATGAGTGACGTGCCAGGTTGCCAACCGCCCGGCACCACACGCACCGGCGATCCATCCATCCTTCCAGCCAGCCTACGTCTCCAGATTCTTCTAGAAGATATCATCATCCACATAACAAACCAAACCAAAATTTCCTTTTTAACCAAACGAGCCCCAGCAACAAACTCTGGTCTGGTCTCGTATGGTTGGCAAGGCACGCTCTATAGCCAACTTCAACTTATAGCCTGTTACTTCCTCCGTTGCGCAACGTAAGTCATAATGTGGGAAATGCTAGAATGACTTACATTGTGAAACGGAGGAAGTAAGATGGACGTCGTTTTGAACCATATCATTTTTTCAAAAAAAAAAAGACAAATATATGGATGTATTTAGTTTGTTACCAAACATTGGTAATGCCTACAGAATTTTGACAATAACACATTTAATCTATTCTACTGAAATTTGATAATGTTAACTTACAAAAATTTTGTCATTGCCAAATTTTGAAAAAGTTTATTTTGCATCAATCTAGCCCTTAAACACTCCTGTCATCCAGTCTGCCTGTTGCAGCTCACATGTAAAACAAAATTACAAATACATCATCTCTATGTATGCACGCGGATGGTGCCTCCCGGTGTTTGTGCAGGAAAAAATCTCTGTGGATGTTCAGCTACAGCTCTTCAGGCAAAACAGACAGGGTGCTGTTAGAAACAACTAAGGAGGGCACGAGAACAGCAGCGACGTGTTGGTTCCACCAAACCCAAAGGAATTCGAGATGGCAGCTCGGATAGGCATCTTCTTTGGGGAAGATAGAGGCATGAACGCGCCTTCGAACAGCGGGTCTGGTTTTTCTAGATTAAGTGTCGGTGGAGCGATGCCCTGAAAACCGAAGATAAAATGTTATGCAGAGAACTCTTGAACTCAAACTGTTGGTGGTCAGTAACTGTAGACAACATACATGGTGGATGGCTAATACGGTGAAGATTGCTTCCACTGACCCAGCTGCCCCAAGCAGATGACCAATTGCTCCCTGAAGAATGTTGTGCCATTTGTCGTGAGTGGGAGATGAAGGAATTGTGATGAATTAGTTGCACATGAGTGTGGGGGCTATACCTTTGTTGATGACAATGCAATACCACCGGATGTTGCATGGTCACCAAAGACAGATTTGACTGCATTAGCCTCTATAGCATCACCTAATTGTGGTTCAAATCAAACCATCACCTTTTATCATTATAACTACAGATGATGCACCATGGCTTATAATGAAAAAAAAATATATGAAAAAACAGAAGTACTGTCAGTCCAGACGAGGCTTGTCAGTCTGACTGTGCCACTTACCAAGAGGAGTTGAGGTCGCATGTGCATTCAAATAATCGATTTGATCTGCCTGAAGGCCTGACTAGAACAAGAGGAAGAACATTATCAGAATGTACCGTAAACAGCAATGATGCATTTTACAGTTCCTTAACAGCCATGATACAAAGGTGTATGATGTTGCACCTGATCCAAAGCTCGCTTCATGGCTAAGGTAGCACCTCTACCATCAATTTGTGGCTGAGTTATGTGGTGTGCGTCACCTGAAAGAGTCATTCAAATGAAAGGCATCCTAACAACAGAATAAACAAAATTCTTTGTGGAATAGGAGGATACCAGACATTCCATAGCCTCTCACTTCCGCATAAATTTTTGCCCCACGTTCTTTTGCATGATCAAGTGCCTACAGAAGAGTATATGGTTAACCCTCTTAAGGTCAAATAAGATGAACAAAATGACACTTCCAGACATTAAAAAATGCATACACGGTATAGAAAAATAATTAGAATATTAAGGGAACAATAAGTGGATATGTGAGTCAAACTGATCATAAGACAGATCAAAGTATTAAATGGCTGATATTAAGCTACACTCAACCAGAAACTTCAGAACAACGGTGTAAAATACCAACATTTTTCTGAACTCACCTCCAACACCATAACTCCACAACCTTCACCAATCCTATTAATTATTTTGAAACAAAGATAAGAATAGCCACACATGAAAAAGGAAAAAAAGAAAGGGGATATGATTTGATAAAGGATGACATACACAAATCCATCTCTACCACAATCAAATGGCCTGGAAGCCGCCTGCGGAAGAGAGTTATATTTTGTAGACAATGCTCTTAACCTGAAAAACAAATAACATTACAATGAAATAAGATAAGGTTGGCCACACTAATCAGAGCAGCAGACACAATTGGGAATAGGGAACACTGAAAAATTAGAGATAAAGTTTGCATATTCATGGACCATGGGTGTTTTGTGTACACAACTGTTGGTTGAGGTCCCCTATTACTTCCTACAGCCATAACGTGAAAGGTATACCATAGAACCTAAGTAAAGCATTAAAAAAACTTACAGTATTTGCATAAACAGAGTATAAAAGAGTATTATGGAACATTAGTAAAACAAAACAAGAACAAATATGCTTGCCTAGAAAATCCAGCTATAGACAAAGCATCAATGCTAGACTCTGTTCCACCAGCCACCATTACATCCGCGTCTCCAAATTGAATCATCCGTGTAGCATCACCAATAGAGTGGGCACCTGTGGCACAAGCTGTCACAGCAGCATGGTTTGGACCCTAAGTTTGAACCATTAATTATCCGAATTAGCATTCATGTATGAAATGAATTATAGAATGAAAAGCCTGAACAATGGCATATGACAATAATAAAGTTCACCTGGAAACCATATCTCATGCTGACATGACCGGATGCCATGTTGATCAAAATCTTGGGAATGAAATATGGACTGAGGCGACGTAGACGCTGTGCCATAATAAAAATAAATTTCAAATTTCAGTGCTGAAGTTACTGGAAAATTGCCGTTTACATTGCAAGCCACCTATGACACTGCTTAGCAAAAGCATAAAAGAATGATGACGAGAAGAGAGTTCAGCACGTAGAAACACAATAGCGGTAAAGAGAAATCATCTACCTACTTAAGTTCATATCTAGAAATCCAACTACCATATCTGCCACAATAGCTAATAATACCAATAGAAAAAAATAAAAGAGTGTGGATACAAACATTTTCAAGTATCATCTGCGATGCATCTAAAATGTCTGAGATGCTTCCAATCCCTCCACCGATTGAGACTCCCTGATACAACTCCAATCAGACACCGCAATTCAGAAATACATAAAAAAAAATATAGTTCATACCAACAGCAGTTTGTACCGTTCTTTCCTTCTTCTCATCTTCTGAAGGCAACCAATTTGCATCTCTTAAAGCCTCATCAGCTGCACATAGAGCATAGGCTATAAATCCGGATATAGATTTATTGTCCTGGAAACAAGAAGGTCGATAAACAGTTCAAACATCAAAGCATGATACAGAGTTTAACCATAAGAGATATTCAGCACCATCATTACATGTTTACAGCCATGCAAACAACATTTTGTCAGAATATTTTGGCTCCTAGTAGGAGAAGGAAAAAAAATGGCAGAAGTAATTCTATCTACACATTTTGTTCCAAACTAGGACGTGCATATTTCTATAAGTATGCAATGAAAATATGAGTGGGAGCACAAATTAACAAAAAAAAAAGGAAAGGAAAACATTGAGACATCAAGACACTTGTCACTCCTGGTGGCACTCAAGATAAGGTCATTGTCATTGTACAGCCTACCAGGAACAACATTAGTTTTTGTATTATGATGATCTATCACATTACTAGCAGAAAAAATCGTGTTGATCAAGAATTATAAATAACTTCAGAGAGGAAAAATGGTACTGGAGGTAGTACGGGCAACCAATATCTATGTACATATTGGCCATGAAATGCGGTTAAACTTATCATCGCCACAAAATGGGGTGAAATTATGATGTAAGGACAGAGCAACAGTTGCATTCCCATATATTTGCAAGACCTAACCGTGATCCAATTTTAGCATCCAACAAGGCCTGAACAAATCACTCCAGTCCAGTGTTTGCATCCAAATGCAGCACAGAAAGCAATCTACTGCACCAATCCAATCTCGCATTAACAACTAGTAGAAGCACATTAACAAAGCATTGGAATTATTAGGGCTAATGAAGCAACGGTGAGTATGGTAAGCAACCTTAGTCCAAGCCTCCTCGTCGAACTCGGCGTCGCCCTCCCCGCGCGGCACGGCGGCGGCGACCCTGGACGGGAGCTGCTCCAGCGTCCTCCCCGCGTCGGCTCCCCCCGGGAGGCGAAGGTCCTACGGCGGGCGAGCGCGCGCACCGCGCAGCCGCCGGCCACGAGGCGCTCCCAGGGGGCCCCACGCCGCGGCCGAGCGGGTGACGGCCCCGAGCCCCGTGACCACCACGCGGCGCCCCGCGGAGGGGCGCGGCGGGGGGAGCTCAGCCTGCTCCGCGCCGCCGACGCCGAGGAGGGAGGAGGAAGAGAGCCCACGGCGGAGGCCGAGGCGGAGCGCGCGGCGGAGGCAGCCCATCGCGGCGGCGCCGCCGCAAAGCCGCCGGAGTTCGAAGCGAAGGCGAAGAGCGGAGATGAGTCCTCTCGACTGTTTTGCGTTTCGAGCAGTTTACAGCCGTTGGATGCGTCCATCGAACGGCTAGGATCTATTGATGTACTGCCTTTCTTTTATTTTTTTTCCCCTTTTTTCTTCTTTATAAATTTATTTAAATATTGTTGGGGCTGAACCAAATTACTTCAATGTGCAAACTACAGTTTATCAATTGGCAAACATATTTGACAATATCAATCCCTCATCTTGCCATGAACTTTGAGGATAGTTTCAACTAACAAATCAGCAGTGGAACAACAATAAACACATGCACACAAGACACGGTGATTTATGTGGAAAACATCATCGGTATGAGGAGTAAAAAAATCATTGGACCAACGATCCACTGTAATCAATAATGGGTACAAACGAAGTCTTCTATAGAACATCTAGATGCACATCACAACAACAGCTATAACATCAAGTTACACACTTGGCATCATCAATATCAACCATCAAAACTAACAAGAGGTATATCAACAAACAAGTAGAGAAACAACATATTATGTCCTCTTCAGTTCTCAGCTGAGATCACCCAAACTACATATGCAAAATTGCACGAAACTTGGCAGAAATGAGTCTATGAGTCCCTTCCAAACTGTCCAAAAATCAGCCCAATCGGACACCATTTGATCTCTCAAACTGACATTCTACCAAATGCTGCACAAGCTATAATTGCAGTAACTCGAGCTGACAAACCACTATTCAAATCTGGTGCTCTACTCAACCAATCCTCTTTTTTTTTTTTCGCGAACGCGCAAAAGGATTGCACGTCAATATATTAGAAGAAAAGAATTCAAGTTACACGACGCAATCAGCCATACTCAACCAATCCTCACACAAACTAACCAGATTGAAGTGCTCAAAGTGAGAAACAAACTCATCAAGTTTGGTGCCAATTCAACCATGTTTAAACCTCCAATCGTTAACTTGATGAAGATTGGGTATGAGCCACAAAGCTAAACAAATTATAACTCTTCTTCCCTACTCTACTCTCCTCTCCCATCTCTCTCTCTCACTCATGTTCTGTTAGTTTTCTTCTTCTCCTTAATGACTGCTATCTCAACTCTCTCAGCAAAGACTGGGTTTTTTTTTCCAATCACAAATAATGAGACAATCTCCACCATTCATCAAGATATGAATCAAATGCTTTATGTGGAGAGAAATTTGGCCCAACAAATACTGGACTTACTTTTTTTAGAGGAAAATACTAGACTTACTAGCACTGTTTTTTACCACTATTTCTAAACACCGTTAGGAGTATATATCCAACCATTATCGTAATTTCATTTTATGGCAGTAAGACATAAAAATCTTGCCTCTTATTGATCATATCAGAATGTGAGAAAGTTAAGAGTTTAACTCATAAACCTATGTGTCGAATCTTAAATATATAAAGTGGGGGATTTTTATACCCTCTATTTTATTTAAAAGAAAAGGATTTCTGAACTTCTACAAGAGCTATACATATAAAAGAAAGCTTACACCCACCAAGTTGATAATACTTACTGTTTTAGATAAGTAAACGGTCTAAAAAAACAATTTTGATCACTTTTCTCCATCAAAGTTTTAAAGTTTGACATTAGCCAATTCCAAACGACGAGTATTATCGATCTACTATACCAGTATATGTTAAAATGGTTGATCGTTTTTATCAAAACCAAAACCCACCATTTGGACCCTGCTCGACTAACTACGATGGGGATGTAGTAGGACATATATAACCACGGCCATAGGAAAGTTAGTAAAGCAGTGGCTGTAAAAAAAAGTCATAACCATCGCTACCGCTCTTGGAAAGGTTCTAGAATATTCTCGATTACTTATCACGTGTTAATCTGCCCACTTAAGTTTACTGCTCAGGCCATGATAAACCGAGTCTGGCCGGAGACTGGCCTTTGTACGGTAGTGAATCTATACGAGGAATGAATCTACGTATGTGTTATAAACGTTTTTAAAGCTATATGTATATTAGTGAATCTAGACAATGAATAAAGAAAACAATACGTCATATAGTATGACATTGAAGAAGTAACTAAGTCACTAGTTCAATCTCATTTCCTCAGAATAATTACCCATGAAATAAGTCCAACACAACAAATAATACACACTGCATATATGAATGATTCAGTATACATCCGTCAACATAGTACAATATAGGATATTACCTAGTATTCTTGATATGAGATATGCTCAGATTAATATATCACATTCTATATTGCATTGTTTGGTATATTTTTGGGATGTATGTAGTAGTTTTTGTTGTTTCAATGGATAAATAATTCAGTAGCTCAGCCTCAGATGAAATATCAGCAGATGAGGTCAGTCGGTCCCATTTCCACCACACAGCAGCAGCATCCATACATTTTTCTCTCTTTCTTTTCTTTTTTTTTTTGTTGAAAAGAGCATCCAAACATGCACGCATCAACATCCACTCCACAGTGTGGCTGACGCCCTGCCGGTTTCTGCCGCCTCACGTCGCCGCGAGCGCCACCACAGTAGTACTAGTACACGAGTCCTCCCTCCGTTAAAAAAAAAAAATCAAAGTTTCCGTGTCCAACGTTTGACCGTCCGTCTTATTTAAAAAAATTATGAAAAAAATAAAAAGATAAGTCACGCAAGTATTAATCATGTTTTATCATCTAAGGACACCCGTAATGGTTATCTATAAGCTATCTACGAGAGATCTATGTCAGCATATTTTTCTACTTGGAAGAGATCAAATGAAAAGAGAGAGCAAAACTATCTACTAACCTGGAGATAGTCTATAGAGAAAAACAAGACAATGTATTAGAGAGTTATAGATACCTAGAGAGCACTTTACTTTACCATTGCGGGTGCTCTAACAATAATAAAAATACTAATTATAAAATAATTTTATATAAGACGAACAGTCAAACGTTGAAGACGAAGACCCGATCTTTGCCTTTTTTTGGGGACGGAGGGAGTAGCACGCAAGAGCACAGAAGCCACAGAAAACAAGTTCGAAAGCGAGGCTGCCTTTTTGGCGCCATCCATGGCGCTCGCTGTCGTGCGCGCGCGCGCGCGCGCCCTTTTAACGGCAGCCGCATGGTGCCGGTAGCGCGCGCGCGCATCGCCTCGTCGGAGGAGGAGGAGGAGGGAGATCGGAGATGGGGGCGGAGGAGGGAGGGGAGGAGCAGTCGCTGGCGCTGACGCCGACATGGGTGGTGGCCGGAGTCTGCTTCATCATCGTCGCCATCTCGCTCGCCGCCGAGCGCCTCCTCCACCGCCTCGGCAAGGCAAGCCAATCTTAATTTGCTTCAATTAATTACCTCCCCTTTTATCTTTGCGTCTCAAATCAGTAGTGTTTCCAGTTGTTCTTAGTTAAAATCCTCTGGTACTAAGCATTCAGATTCGATGAAGAACATCACCTGCTCATTCAAATTGATAGTATAGTATATACCATGGAATTTGCTGGTAACTATCTGTCAGTGACCTGGAATTGTTGTTCAAGCTTGCTGCTTCACTTCCCACTGCACTGCACTGTTTCTCATATGGCTTTACTCATGATGAACTCAGTCGATACAATATGTCTTCAGATGTTAGACAGCTCAAAATCAGAGTAAAGTTTACTCTGTAGGAAGCAGAGATTTAGCCTTGCAAATTCCTGCAGTATATTGAGCCATCATTTTCTTTTACAGCAATAACTTCGATCAAAACAAGTTTGCCTTTTTACTAATTGGTGTATCCTTGTTCAGGTGCTAAAATTCAATGGGCAAGAAGCACTGTTTTCTGCTCTTCAGAGAGTCAAAGAAGGTAATATCATCCAAGTTCTTATAGTTAGAATGTTAGATTGCTGCCTGTACAACAATTTATTTCTTGGATACAAAGGACAATTTTCACTCTGTTTCTTTCACATATTACTGCCAGTAGAACCTGAAAAGATGATCTTATCGTCACCCGCTTATGTTCTAGTTTTTTCTCTCGTGGACAATTTCAATACTATAATGCAACTATTATGAACACTTATGTCAAAAATAAAACAAAATAAAGTCAGAACAGAAGCATCACAAACCAAATGATAAAATAAAATGCTTCATGACACGATGGGCGGAATACTTCATACCAGTTTACTTATGCCACAATAATTTGTTCCATTCTGTTCACTGCCCAATCCAGTTTGTTGATTATTTGTGCAGAGTTGATGCTTCTGGGTTTCATTTCCTTCCTGCTTAGCGTCTTCCAAAAATTTATCAATCACATTTGCATCCCGGAGAGTGCTGCACATCTCATGCTTCCATGCATTACTAGAGAGACGTCCGAGACCACAGAAGATGCTTCCAAACTTTGCAAGCGAAAGGTAGGATGTGAACTATGGAGAGATTTTCTTAAACTTTTGGGAATTTTTGATAAATTCCACCACGAAGTGACCACTCTGGATTGTTTAGCTTTGTTATTTTTTACTAAAGAATTTGTTTCTTGTGGATATCTTTTCTTTCTTGAAGAGTAGAACAAACAAGAAACTGCTATCTTCATGATTTTTTTACCAGATTGGTCGTTCCGGAATCACATTCTTATGCTTCTGTAGGGTGAAGTTCCTATGCTATCTGAAGAGGCTTTGCATCAGCTGCACATCTTTATCTTTGTCCTTGGTATTATCCATGTTGTATTTTGTGTTACAACATTGTTACTTGGTGGAGCCAAGGTAAAACTATTTGTATGGATAAATATGTGCTCCTCACGGTGCATCAGTAAAATCAACTCATCTATGGTAAATTCTGCAGATGAAAAAATGGGAGAAATGGGAGAAAGAAATTCAACAAGGAAGAACCAAGGAGCGACCAAAGAGGCCAGGCTGGATGAAATTCATTGTTGTAAGATGTGCCGTAAGTAACCCGGGCCACCTATTATGCTTATCAATTACTATTTGTAACTCCATTATTAAATCGTCAATTACAATTTACAAATGAGGATGGCAACAAGACTAAAATAGGTTCTCTGTTCTATTCTTCCCTCCCTGTTCCCAACCAATGATCAATTCGGATTTCAACCGCACCCCGGCCAGATAATCATACTACTTTTTAGAGTAGTGTTGGTTAAATGTTACCTAGAATTGATAAGTAATTATATGCTTTCCTAGAACACCTAACGGTGATTCGTTTATTGTGGCATCCACCTATCATGTAAAAAAAGACATCCACCTCTAGTGAATTTTACAAAAATATTTTTTTTTAAAAAAAAATCAAACACTCAAGAGTCAGAACTAGAACTCAAATATAAAATTTTACTATATAAGATCATGTAAGTTAGGAATGAAATATGTTGATAACCAGTAAAATATAAAAGTAGAGCCCTCGCGAGTAAGTTGTCATAATTCATAAAGTCCAAATGTGTGATCAGGACACACGCAAGCTCCATTGTGATAAAGGAATAGAATACCTGTAGATGGTCCATTGTCAGATAAGGTTAATTAAGGTACGGAAAAGCTATTGACATCAAAGATATGAATAGTATGGGTACAAACTGCAGCAGTACTGTATTACTTTTTTTTCTTATTTAAGGTGCCTCCCTACAACATGGCAATATCATGACGAAACACTGATGTGTCTTGTACTAGGACAATGCATACTGTCTGCATAGTTATTGCAGAAATTTTCTGATACAAATTTCAACTTACTTTAGCTATATTCTAATACAGCCGATTTTGTTCATACATGATTTCAGATCTCATTCTTGAAGCAGTTTTATGATTCTGTTGGTAAACCTGATTATCAAGTACTTAGATCAGCTTTTGTTCAGGTCAGATGCATCGCTGAGTAACTTCAGCTCAATCATAAGTGTCATTGTACTATTTTTGAAGCTAATAGGACATAATTTTTTCCCCAGAGGCACTACCCAAACCGTCCTGATTTTGATTTCCACAAGTACATGGTTCGTGCTCTTGAGCATGATTTTAAAGAAGTAGTTGGAATCAGGTTAGTATCTTGGTTAAAATACTAACTTTACTTGATTAAAAACTACATCATCTTTACTGTATCTAATGCTATGCAATTGCATGCAGCTGGTACCTATGGCTTTTCGTTATTGTCTTCCTGCTACTGAATATAAATGGTAACTCCCATAAACCTAAAAACAAGTGCCCTCATGTAATTGTTTGGATAACTGAATTCCATCACACTGATATCTACTTAAATTTTCTTTTCTTTCTTTCTTTTCTTTTTTTTTTTTTTGCTGGGAGATATCCACTTAAGTTACCATACGACTTATTCTATTTCTAGTACCACAATTTAGACTTTAACCACAGCATTTCCAGTTGACGAACATGATCCATTTTCACTCATTCAGAACAAGTCATGGATCACAACAACAATTGATCTGCATCAGACTGTTGAATGCCTGAACTAGGATTGTCTTTTGTCATTGAATGAAACTATCCAGTTTCCATCATCTATTCAGGTGGCTATCCCCTAAACTTTTCATTTGCATCCAATGCAGGGTGGCACACATACTTCTGGCTGTCTTTCTTGCCCTTAATTGTAAGTATGAACTACAAACAACTCAACATATGTGTCAACAATGAGTACACTCTTTCAGTCTTAATGATTGAGGAATTCCAACTTTTGGGGCACATCTGCAGCTCCTACTCATTGTTGGCACAAAGCTGGAGCTCATAAGCACTAGGCTGGCACAAGAAGCAGCAGACTGCCCAGATGAAGCAACAGGAAACCCCTGGACAAAGCCATGCAAGGAGCACTTCTGGTTTAGCAAGCCAAGGATTGTCCTCCATTTGATCCACTTCATCCTGTTCCAGAACTCTTTTGAGATGGGTTTTTTCTTCTGGGTTCTGGTATGTTTTACAGCATGACATTCTTTTTTCTTCCTGCACTTTTAATTTATCTTGCAGAAAGTACTCTTATGTCTTCATATGGGTTTCTGCAATTTTAATTAGTATAAAACTATGGTGCTAATTAAACAAGCTGGTAATTTCAATTGCAGGCAACATATGGGTTTGATTCATGCATCATGGAGAACAAGATTTATGCCCTCCCCAGACTTGCTATTGGGTCAGTACTAAAAGTCTGAGCTTTACATCTGATTTCTGCTAGAAGTTGATTGCTTTTCTTTAATTCGAATCTTAAACAAAATTCAAATATTTCTGTATTACCTTCTCCAAAAAAAATTTGTAGTACATATTTCTGCATTGAATTGAATTGAACTGAACAGTAATGTGATGTTTCTGTCATGAACTTTTGCAGCATCATCGTCCAGGTGCTCTGCAGCTACAGCACGCTGCCGCTATACGCCATCGTTACCCACGTAATTAACATACAATTACTCTTTGCTACTACTCCGATCCTTCCATTACATATTATAAGTCATTTGACTTTTTTTAAGTTAAACTTTATTAAGTTAGATTAAGTTTATAAAAAAAATTAAAGAAGTTTTTTTTTCTAAATTCTTGGTAAGCTTAGTTAAATTTAAAGAAGTTTGATAAAAAAATCAAACAACTTACAATATGAAATAGAGGGAGTAATAAAAAAATTAAGTATATTATGCTTTAACCGTGACTCCGATGACGTGAGGCTGACGTCATGCTCGCGGCGGCGCAGATGGGCGGGGACATCAAGCTGCAGGCGTTCGGCGAGACGGTGCACGTGTCGGTGCACAGCTGGGCGACGGACGTGAGGAAGAAGAAGGCGGCGCCGCCGCCGCACTCCCACCTCCGCATCCCCTTCCTCATGAAGCGCCGCCACAGCACCCGCGGCGCCGACGACGCCGCGGACGACGCCGGCGGCGACGTCGACCACCACCACCACCATCACGGACACCACCACCATCACGGTCACCACCACCACGAGGGGAGCTCCGCGGCGGCGGCGGCGGCGCCGGACCTGGAGGAGATCGTGGCGACGACGTCGGGCGGCGAGGACGGGCACCCGCCGGCGCCGCCGCCGCGCGCCGCAAGGCCCACGGCCGTAGATATTATCGTATACGGAAGCCCGAGCCGCCGGCGGGCCGGCGTGGCGAGCCGGCGGCATGGAGACGTGTTGCTAGCTGAGTAGGTAAGCTACCTTGCGCGACACCGTTAGACCAATCGCTACGTGCCACGTGTATGGAGTTTGCTGATGAGCTGTACAAAATAGAGGGGACTACTTATACATTTGTCGACAAATTTTTCCCCAAAAATTAACAGATGTAATTATAGTACAATCGTAGTGTAATTACACTGTAACTTATATGTAATTACACTGTAACTTGCATGTAACTACAGTGTAACTTATACGTAAGTTTCATATAATTTTGAATCGTTAGATCTATTACAAGATTTGTTTTGGTGGGAAAAAAACAAATCATAGCACACACATATGTGAAAGAATTTGTTCCCACGACCTCCATTTTACTGAATAACATGTTACAGAGAGATTTTTGAAAGTTACATATAAGTTACACTATAGTTACAGTGTAATTACATGCAAGTTACAGTGTAATTACACTACGATTGTAATGTAATTACATCTGTCGACAAATATATAGCAAAATCGAAATGGAGTTAATTATTAAAATTGTACATGCATGCAAACTTATGGAATTGGACACATATCATATTTTTGGCATACATGTACTCTTCTGTGTTATAGTACAATTAATGCAAATTAAATTGGATATAACTCAAAATTTGATTTGACTATGCGTTAGTTCTACAACTTTATGGCGAAGTTCTGAGGAAAGCTCTGATGATGAACCTAAACAACCTCAAAGAAAGAAGTTTTACAACTAGCCAAGACAAAGAAAAATTAATTGATTTCTCTACAAATTAAAATCCACTTGTTTAATCTCTTCCGTCCAAGCATATAGCACATACATGCATGCACGGACGATCTCCTCTTGGGTTTAATTTGTTCGGAAACCTTTGCACGCACGAATTGTCTGTCACATGACTAAGTTTAATTTCAATCTTAATTAAGAGATAGATGATTCAGTATTCAGAAGCTTAATTAGGAGATGGTTTAGTTTTCATATGCTTAATTAATTAACTTTCTAGCTGCCTCCTTGTTAGAGTATGCATGATAAGGAAGATTGATCATGCTCTACCATAAAAGCTTTAGTATACAAGATATGTATATTGGATAATGTGGATCCGACCTCTGGGCTCTTAACACTTTTATTAATTTGTCTCTACGAAAATTGTATTCTTTAATTAGAAACAGTATCTAGCTAGTAGCGACCAAGCTTATTAATTAAGAACCCTACAAAAAGATACATATATACTAGTCATGTATGTTTCCAGTTAACTAACTATATATATAAGCACCATTTGATAGCCAGACTCTATATGACCAATCTGTGGTTCGTATGGTGTGCTGCACGACTGTTTGAACCAATTAAATACAGCTACTCTGCTTGATAACAACTAAAGAATTTATGTTTGATTTTGAAAAAAAAAGGTACTATCAACAGCCATTAATTTTATAAAAATATATACCTGCAAAATAGGAGTAAGTATGAAAACAAAAGGTACAAAAATATGTGTAGAAAAAGGTAGAAAAATTATGATAACTAAATACACTCAGTTAAACCTACTCACCCGAGGTGTTCGATCAAGCCCTACATATTACTGCAACTAATAATTCTTTTTAGTGGTACGTGGTACCTTTGTCAATTTTATATGTCGATCTTTCGAAAAGTGCTATACAGTAGGTTATGTGTTTTGAGAAAGAAAACGTAGTAATTGCATGTGTGTTTTTGCTCGTTCAGTAAGAAATCTGCCTTTAATTTGTGCTAGCTTATGCTAGCTGGCCGATGTGATGTTACGTGTGCATGATGCTTGCATTGCTGTTGGCAACTGTGTGTACACGTATGTGTCAAGAATGGTTAAAGAAAATGGATGGATGCCACCAAATATGTCATGATCCTATCATTGACTTATGTCATATTCGGTTAATTTAGTTTATACTAGGACAAATCTTTTGGGTCAAACAGTACTTTGCCTTTGGCCTTTTTGGAGATTTTGCATGCGTTTTTCTGCTCTAATTAACCAAACTATACGTTAAATTGTTTAGGAGAAAATCAAGCTTGCATATGAAAAATTCTGCAAAATCTCCGGAAGAATATATGAGATAATAATTAGCCCTAGAACAATGTCACATCCCTTTGGCCACAAAATATATACGTCAGTAATTAATTTTAGAACTTGTGCAATCAATAGATATTAATTACTCCCTCCGTTCCAAATTGATCTACATATAGTTTTTTTAGGTTATTCCTAAATAATCTACATATTTGTGTTCATTCATTAAGTCTATTCGCTATTTATGCATTGGAGTAAATGGACATTGATGCATCCATCCATGCACACAAGTATTTATAACCCACATGCAATATCTTAATTTGCTATTGGCTAGGAAATAGCGGGGATGGTGCATGCATCGAGTTTGTTGCTAGAGTAAATATAATATGAGATAATTATTAGTTTTTCTTAATCTTGGTGTACCTATAAAATATGTAGATCAATTTGGAATGGATGGAGTAACTTTGACAAAAAAATATATTCTAAAGTGTATATATTTTTGGACATATGGAACGATACACGAGAAATTAAACATTTTTTTGTTCATATATATGTTTATAATAATATTACATGTTTATACATATTTTTGAATATATAATATACATATCATGATACACAGTTGAGTGATCAAAGTAGGTCCGATATATTGATTTTGAAAAGTCAAAATCCACAGAGTAGCATCAAACGCACGCACGCACATGCCTAAGCCTAGCTTAGCTAGTAGCCTAGTAGGAGCAGCTTCTTTCTTCTTCTTCTTCTTCTTCTTCTTCTTCTAAGAACAGCAGTAGAAGATGCACCAGCTAGTACTAGCTAGAACCAGATGAGAGAGAGAGAGAGAGAGGAGAAGGGTAGATGAAGAACAAGTGTGTTTCTCTCTCTAAAGCTTGGAGAAGAGAGGAGGGTGGCAAAGTGAGCATAAACTTTGCAATTTGGTGGCTTTTATCCAGTGGACTTAATTTGGTGGGGGGAATGGTCAAGAAGGGTCCATCCTTTTTGTGTGAAAGAGAGAGATTTATTTACTAGCATGAGTATCTGTCTATATCTAGCTAAGGGCTCCTTTGGAAGTATTTTAAAGGAATTTTAAAAGCTCTCAATCTTATGAAAATTTTTCCTATATGTTTCTTGAGATAAAAGTAATGGCCTTATAAAAATCGTATGATTTTTCTTAATCGGCTCAAAACATAAGAATTTTAGAGAAATTTTAACGTAATGTTTTTTTTCCATCTCTCTTAAGCTCCATCGAAACAGTCGTTTTTACAGATTTCCAGTATTTTTTCAATCCATATGATTTAAAGTGTTAGGGTGCTCCAAAATATTTTTTTCCCTGATACAGTGTTTTTGAAAAACTTGTGGTCCAAAGTAACCCTAAAATTCTGAATTACACTCCTTCAGGCAATTAATTTTGTTGCTAAGTTTTATTTCCCTGACAAAATTCTATCACATAAACAGTGTTCAAAATTTTTGGTTCTATGAAGACACATGCAAAACTAGCACATCCTGACGATTTGAAATATATCCATGTCAGTGTACGCAGAATAGATGAAGTTACGCAAGCAAGCTCACCATGAACGGTGAGCGTATAAGCATATATATATGGACGGATCTATTGACTATTTTAGCTAGCAGGGCTAGTGTAATTCAGAATATGTACATAATTAACCCTAGAGCTACCCTGATAAACTGCTAATTTGTAGAAAATTAACATCATGATGTAAGTATGACCAACACGTTATGACACCGATAAACACCGGTGACTTTTCTGGTTGTTTCGTTAATTTTGTGGCACAAAGTATCCCATGTGATTATAGCCATAGCTATTATTGATAACACATACTAGTAAAAAACCAAAAGTTTTTCAAACACCTTGACAAGTTGGTCGTGTGTCTTTAGCTGATGACAGGGACTTGAACAGTTTGAGCTCCATTAACTACACTCCAAGCATGTTTATGCTAGAATTAATATTTATCCTCTGATTACTTGTTTAAATATGGATTCTCTTAACTATGATCATGGTAACTAGCTACACCCTTGGGCCTCAATTAGGGTCTAATAATATAAAAGGCGTCTACAAGGCTGCAACCAACAAAAGATGAGATGTATATATCAACGGATCATGGTATAGAGCATAGACGCATGCATATGGCCATAAGATCCTTAATAAGTCTATCATTTAGACTAAATGGAGTAGCTAGCAACAAGTCTACAATGCATATATTGTCTAGCCAAGTACGGATGTTCTATTTCATATATACAAAGGAGGTAGCCGAGGATTATATAATGAACTAACTTAATTTACAGCTTTGTGGGCACCATTTGGATGGCAGGAATTGAAATGTCTTTAAATTTTGAAGATTGCAATGAAATTCCTACGACACAAATTGTATTTTCGTACGTTTTTCCACATTTACCCTGCAAAAAAATAAATGCTGCTATTATGTACACAAACAAATAATCCATCCTTTTCAATAAGATATATATAGATGCATGATAAGATCATAAAACAATTAGATAATTTGAACTTCTTCATTTTGCAAGAGGAGTATTCCATTAATTTTGATACTACCCGTTCTTTTCCCCATACGAATTATGGATTAGCAGGGGCATGTTATATCCAAGCACTTAAAGAGTAATGGACTAAAAAATGAACTAACCAACTTCAAACATATGGGGAAGGAGATAGTATGATTTTTGCTAAAACTTTATATAAGTTCATTAGAAGACTTTCTTAAAACAACATTTCAACTTGGTAATGGTAATTCATTCATTTTAACCCTTAAATGTTATCACAAAATCAGATAATCCATCCTCCCAATCAGAGAGAGAGAGAAAAAAACTAGGCTTAACCCCAGATGCAAGCTATAGGCCCATGTCTCTCTTTTTGTCTACTACGTGAGTGTGAGGGCACACGCAAAGCTTAGCGACGACAGGGACCAGACAGCCCCAACTTGTACAATCATCTGTCTCTCCTCATGTCCCGTTCTGCATCTGCATGCAATGGCATCTCTCATCTCTCTCCCTCTCATATATACTCTTCCTACCCCTGCCTACCTCCTCCTCATCTAATCCCAGCCGTCCATTTCTCGATCCAATGAAAGATAGACAAACATAGATGAGCCATTGAGCACTCACATCAGACAGGAGTACTATCAGCTAGTAGTACTATAGGGGTATAGAGAGCAATGCAAAATGGAATAAAGTTGCAGCGGGAGGAGGAAGAAGACGAACCAGGAAGCTGCTTGGCTGCTGATCGATCGATGGAATGTATCAGCTCAGCTCTATCATCATCATCATCGCCGCCTCCTCTAATAACTGTGTAGTCCTTGCAGCTATGTACTGTCCTCCTGTATGCATGCACTGCACACCACCGTATCGATCGATCAAAGTCTCAAGCTTCTTTTTTGATACTAGCATATGAGCATAGTATATCCTTGCTTGCTTCCACTCGCACTGCCCCCTGCTTCACAAAAAAAGGTTTTGCATGCACAGCTGTTACTTGTTGTCATGCATGCATGCATCATATTTTAACTTGTTGTCATGCTAGGCATCTACTGCTAGCTAATTGTTGTCTACTCTTGAAGTAAACAAGAGATTGAGGAAGAAAATATTATAAGATATATCAAGTTAATTCAGCAGGCAATAATTAAGGCTTCTTTGAAACACGGGATTAGGAAAATGGAGAAATAGAAAAACACAATATTTTGATAGGAATAAAAGTGTAAAATAGAGAACTACAAAATACATAGGAAAAATAAGGAACGACCGTTTGGTTAGACCACGTGAAAGATGCGGGAACTTCGAGGAGAGATAAAGACAAATAAAAATTTCCATGAGGTTGAACCTCATTTTAAAATTCCTCCAAAACTTGTATGGATTGAGACATTCCATAGGAATTCCATACGTTTCAATATTGTTTCTAATCCTTTGTTTCAAAGGGCCATATAGGGGAAAAAAATCTTATACAATTGGAATCCTACAAAAATTTCTATGTTTTTCCTTCACATCAAAGAGGCCCTATTAATTTCATCATAGAAACAATTCAATTTCCGCAGGACTAGGAATTTTTTTCTTCATGCTCCAAATTGGTTGGTCTGTTGAGATGAAGAACCAAAACGAAATAAAGCTAGCAGAAGAAGCAGCTAGCCAACTGTCATGTGTATGGATAAATGCATCTCTCTTGCAACATATTATGTCAAGTGTGTGCATGCATGCATGTGCCCTTAATTCTTTTACCTCTCGATGATAGGAGTAGATCAACTTCTGTGATTTTGATTCTAAAGTCCACACAACTAATCCTTGAAGCCCTATCACAATTCACAATATTTGCTGTTCTCTCAGATCCCCTGCACTTGGCCTTCAATTCTTCAACGATACATACCTTGTAGCATGCAGCAATATGTCCAGTCATCCAGAAAGAGAGAAGACTCTTGAGTAGAGTTCAAGGAAGGAAAAAGCCCAAAGCTAAGCTAGGAGAGGAGAGCACACTCAAAAAGACAGCATGCATGCATATGGGACCCGGGATGTGCATGGTGTCATAATGACAAAGGTTAGTTGGATAACAAAAGGATTATCCAGAACAGGCATGCATGAGAACATTTAAAGTATTATAGACAGATAGGCATGCATATATAGCTTGTTTCTTGTTCTAACCTTATGACCTTTTGTAATGGCTTGAATTAATCTCTTCTAGCTCTGATATATCTCTTCCAATCCAGCCAGTGGATTAAACCACACATATTGGTGCATCAGCTCCAAATATTATCTAGATTCTGTCAGATTTGACATGTTGTTAAACACTGCATTAGAAGGATATGATAGAGATAGTTAAAGATTCAAGAAGTGGAAGTAAAGTAACCTTAGCTATATAAACATATGCCATAACTTTCAATTGATATCTTTGACGATCTGGATTTGACATCTCCTCTGTGCATGCAGATGCCAAAACCTCCAATTTCACTACAGCTCGATCCAATCAGAGCTAAAGATATCATGCAAAAGTAAAAAACACATCTTTCTGATCATACCCAAGTCACTGTAGTCAACACAAGATAGAGGGAACTGATGCATGCATTATCTGATTATGTTATCTAAAGAAATGTAATTAGCAAATAAAAGAGAGATACTGAGAAGGAAAAGAGAAGGGAAAGGGGTTAACTATGCCAAAGTTTATTCTTCTTCAGATTTTAGAAGAGCTCCAGGAGGAAAAGCTCCTCTCAAGTGCTCCAAAAGTGTGCTTTTGCCTTGTTCCTTTTATTATCTTGGTCCTCTCTTGGACCTTCTCCACTGTCAAACGTAGGACCACCTGTGGTCCTGTAATTATTGGCAGGTTAATAGTTCCTCCTTATGTTAAGAACAAGTTTAGTACAATTGCACAGGAGATAAGAGAGATAAAATAAATGCATGAAATGTCTGTAGCTACAGCAAGTCTAAATCTTCTCCTTTTTTTTTAGTTTTTTCCGCTCTAAACAAAACTCTAATAATACTCAACATAAAATTGGGAGTTCATTTGACAAACACAAACTTTCTGCTACAATTAGCAAAGAGAATTTCCTCTTACATATCATCAGCTAGCAGTAAGGGAAATAGTAACACATGAACAACAGGTGGTACTGATACAATTCAAACAAAAACTAGTGCGATGGATCTGACCAATCAGCTAGAACTTTCATGCAAAAAGCTGTCTAATTGCAAGGGATGGATCATGGAAGGAGAGTATAGGTGTCAGATAGTATAAAATTCTCTAACAAGTGCAGGTCATGTCAAATCTGTAAAATCATATTACAGACAGCCCATGCAATTTGGAGTACAATGTGGCCAGGTAGAGGTGACAACCGATTGATTGTTGTCTCTGAGTTGCAATTATTAGTCTTTTTTTCCATGTCTATCTATACCCGTGGCCTTTCTTTACTACTCCTACCTTCGTTCATCCTTCTATTCCTTCCCTTCTGTTCTAGCCTATAAAGACATCTTGGTTGTACCAACAATACCAAGTTCACAAAAAGTAAAAAACAGAATCAACAATCAAATCTGTTATAGATGGAAAGACCACAACTTATATTAATACAAGGAATTTCTGGGGTTAAAAGTTCCAGGGAAATCTAAGGCTTATTTCGAACAACTAATGTTGCCAAAAAAGAAAGAACAAAATGATTCATACAGAAAACATAATGTGTATCAAGACTCAAGAGGCCTCTAAAAGGTTGGTACTCTACTGTTTACATTAGTTTTCACTACTAGAGCATGCATATCTAAAAACTTTAATCCAAAGGAGATGCTAGCATAAGCAGCAATGCAGCACATTGGTGGATACAAATTGTCGGCTGAGACTGTCCAAATGTTTTTATATGTGTACAAAGTCAACTAACTTTTGCAGTTTTGAAGACAAAAACTAAAGCAGCCCAAGATCTTACTCTCTAAACTAATCATAAACAAATAGCCCATGAATAAGCTTCTCCTGAACTTGTCGGCCTATTTTCTGCTAGTAAAGACGATCTGGAATCAGCTTTAAGACTCGTCAAAGAATGTTCTGCTGATCAAACATTTTCATATCGTCTCCAAATTGAAGCAAACGTTTAAGTAGTACAATTTTCCAACAGGATTGCCAAACAGGGGAACATGATTAGGGCTGGGTCATATCATATGGCCCACAGAGCATAGCTCAATGAGAATGTGGGACAGTCTTTCTGTTCTACATCTTCTCCTTAAGCACAAAGAATTGCTTTAAAAAAAAAGATAGATCAGCAAGTGTTCCAAGATGTACAAAAGGTGTGTTTTAAGTTCATAGAACATGCATGATGCATCTAGAGAACATTGCAAACAAACTGAGCAAAGATCAATGCATTGCAAACTGCAAACAATACATTGTAAGGAAAGAATAAGAACTGAAATAACAGTAGACGCGAAATAAGCATTTATTTTCAGAAAAACAACGTGATACCTAATGCGTGTAGTAGATAAAGACCGTATTTGTACATCCAACAGAGTGAAATTGAGATTTGGACCAACAGTTGGCCGTGTAGGGTTGGCAGATATTATATGCTAAGTGGCTTAGGTGGAAGTGGAACACCAAAAGACAATGACCTGTGTAAGATTAGATTGCAACTAACTAGGGGCACCTACAGTAATCAACAGAATATGCTATATGATTAAGCCCAGGCCACCCATCACTGCTAAAAGCACAAGAAGTTGGAATTTATGCAAGAAATGGACTAGCAGATTGTTAAAAGTACATCCCTACCTGTAGGCACCATCTATCTAAATGTGCATAGAGAAGATAAAAACATCATAAACAATACTTAAAATGGTCCCAGAAGAATAGGAAGGCTATGGCTATGAAAACGTTCAAACAACAGAATCTATCCTTTCCTCCAGCCCCACAAGCAAAAGGGGTTGTAGTGCTGTACATACTGCATACATTGAACTCCTGAGCAAAGCACTAAGCTTTATACCTTCAACTTGTTCTTTTTTCCATCCACTAACTGCATAATTTATCAACCCCTACATGCTATTAGTGACCAAAGCAAAAAATCGCAAAGATGCTCAACCAAACAACCAATTAGGGTTTTGGTAACTTCCTTCCATAGATTCCCCTATCCCCCTAAACCTTTTCTCAATTAGTTAATCTTTTCGGTCCTCATTGTAAACGTATCAATCATTCTTGAACTTTTTATATTCTGTGCCCGATCTTGATGTGCTCACCTTGGGGATAATTTACAGAAAAGGTTAGCATGTTTAATAGGGATTATCTTGTGGCCCAATGCAAGTAGATCATGCTCAAGATGCTCTGCATCAAGCTGATTGCGACATTAAACTTTGTGGGGTTCACTAATAAGAAGCAAAAAAAAGGGGAGAAGGCTGGAAAAGAACAGCACTAACAGCATCTGGAAGGGTGGAGTGCTCATAATTAACCACCATCATCATGGATTTTATTAGAAGGCATCTTGTGATTATGTGGCTTCTAAGATACACTAAAGTAGAATCAACTAAGGTGGATTTGGCTCTATCAACAGGTGCTAAACTTCTTCCTCTAAATCTAAAGTTTTGTTCTGTAAATCCATATGGAATTTCATGCCAGTCTGACGGTAGAGGACAAAGATTATGACAAAAAAAGGCATCTGGAATTGTATAGTCAAACAAATAACATACATGCCAGATTATCTGATGGTCAATTAAATTCATGATGTTGACGCTTGGTAGAATAAACCAGTATCATGTGACATAAAGTATTTTTCAGGATTATTGATGGCAAGAGAAGAATGATGGGTTCTTGCATCACAATTCTGCAACCGCATTCTTTAGTGGGCTCTGCGCGTGGAAGATACCTCACATTTTCGACGTTTCATACTTAGTATAAGGTGGCACCTAGTTGATCATTAGGTCTACAATATAGCATATATTAAGTTAACACTTGCCTTTCAGTTAAAGTTAAAAACGGAGGCATCAAAGAAAAGCAAAAGACAACAAAAGTTCCAAGTCTTCTCTCACTGATTAATAAAGAAGTGCTATGTGAAATTCCTCTGCATTCTGCTGAGAGATTAAAATTTAAAAGAAGCAGGGAATGTTAGCAACGATTCTGTCTTGTCTAACCATTACCAAGCCCCAGTGTTTTCTCCTGTAGTATTACCTAAGTTTTGATATGGTAAAAGAGAATTTAGTGATGTAAATCTTGATATGGCAAAAGCAAATAATGTGATATCACTATAAGCATTTAGCAGATTCCATAAATCATATTTTGTGCTGCGCCTCTGCGGGCAGCACCCCAGCCATCTATCTACCTCCATAGATGTACACCCACTAATTTCCTTCAAGATGCTTCTCAATTTTGACAAAACTGAATATAGAAGCAATCAATCAATGCCTATCTTACCAAAAAGTACACAAGAAAAAGAATATAACAACATGAGCCTTCTTTTTAGATCCACTGACCCTCTAATCGAATATTAATTCGAGTATAAAATCAAATTCATCTGCTTAAAAGTCATAAAGGTGGTATACATCAATGCAACTTGATGTCATAAGCTTTTAGGTGAAAACATGATGTCTGCAAGAAATAAAAACATATAAAGAATGCTTACATGTGTATCTGTTGAGACTTTTTAAATTGTTAGTCATTAATTTCTGATGTTTTCTTCCATAACTGCTGACAAAGTGACAGTTATTCTTAAATGTATTTACTTATACTCTTCCTTGTAACTTCTATAACTCGCAGAAACATTGGTTTCTATCCTATGGAAGCAGGAGAAGCATATTTTGCTTCTCTTCTGTTACAAGTTTTACTAAATGCAACGAAACATCAATATTCAGAAGACTGAAAATTATGCTGAGAATTAATCTGCCACATGGGGTATAATATCAATATGCAACCATAAATAAAGGATTGGGAAAAAGAAAAGGGACTTGCACAAAAACAGCGGCTTACTGCCTCAACAAAAACATCAAACTTAATGTTTCAATTAAAACAGGAGAAAATAGAAGCTGCATGTTCAATGCATCATCTAATAATTTGTTTTTTTTACTATTACCTTAGAATCACATGGTTATAGTAAGCATTTTTTTTATAGATGAGGCCACATTGATAACTTCCAGTCCCGATGAACTGGTTCACTATGAAGGTAAGTTCTCAGCTGTGCCCAGTAGAATAAATCTAAGCAATAACAATGTGATAAATTGAATTCTGTTTTCAGGTTCATGTCTAATACTACCTACCACTCACCAAAAGAATAACTGCCTAAAGAAAAGCAACGCAACTAAAATAATTAACAGACTCATTTCTAGCCACTGAGGCCGTAAAAGCTATCGATGCTATTATTCTTCAATCTGTGAACATCACAACAAATTAGATAACTATTATCATTGTATCTGCATCAAATAAAAATAGATACCACAAAACTAAACTATGCCCATGAGAAACTTATTTCTTAAGTAGTCCATGGAATCATTTACAGCAATTTGATGGACAATTTTGCAAAAAAATTTACTATATGAATCTTCAATTAGTGCACTGATGGAATTATCCATGAACACTCATACTTCACTGTTGTCATCTGAATGACTGAACATGGTTGTGCACAGCTATAGATGTTTTTCTTACATGACGTTTCATTCACATGGAACATTCGTGAAGAGTTTACAAGTCTAGAACTAAGTCACAAAAGTTCCCGGATCGATGGATCGAGGAACTGGAACGGGGAACGTGGGACGTCATATTTCAAAAACATGGAACGAGAGGGGTATACCTCTTCTAAAACTATAGAACGATATTTGGAACGTGTTCCTAGCTTTTTCAGAACGATAATCCGGAACGGTATACCCAATTTGAGAAACGTGCTCAGTGTTCCTAGTTTGGCTCCCTGGATTGTGCTTCTTTTATTTGATTTTTCCTTACAAAGCCGGCAGTACGATGAAAAATGGCTCGAAGCGAAGGCAAGACTAGTGGTTTTGGCGCTGCGCTGCCGCGGATAGGAGGGAGAAAAGCGGGTGTGCGACACGCGGCGCCTCTCTATTTCTCCATCGTCCCCTTCCCGATGACGGCGGTGGTGCAGCCTGCACTCATATATGCACCTAGGCATTATAGCAGTGAGCAGCAAAGGAAATTTTGGATTGCCCTTCCCATCCTCCCTCGTATCATCCTGCTAAGTTCCTCCATCATTCGTACCATGTACTGGAACGACGTCCCATCCATTTTTGGAACGAAGTTCCGCATAGTTCCCGTTCCTCGATCCGGAACGAAGTTCCCGGAACGAGGAACTTAGCTAAGTTCCACGTTCCCTGTGACTTAGGTCTAGAATGATATACATAAGAGCTCGAAGAAACCCAGCTGAGTTCAAGCTTAACAAGTGAATCTAAGAATGATTAGATATGGAACTGTTATCAATGTTCAATCAGGGTCAGAACTAGTCTGAGCAAAAGATTAGATCTAACGCAAACAAGTGAAAGGAAAAGCTAAACTACCGTTGCCACATAGCACTGCATCATTCCATTCTCATCTTGTTTTGAACTTTGAAATCTGAAATGCACATAACTAAAGATGCAAATATACAAACTTTAAATACCATTTGCAGGCCAGACTGATTCATTTATCCAAAAAGGATATCCTAATCAGTAACCACTAAAACTATGCTTAAGAGAATCAGAAGGAGAGCAAAACTGATGGACATAGGATTTTTTTTTAAGTTCAATGATCCGGTCTAACCTCTGAGTAAGAGCCTGCTAAGTTCAGAATTGACAATGCTGGTCCAGAAACTTAGAGTTGAGAGAGAGAAGGGGGCATATGTATGGGCACAAGAATATGATTAAGTGGTTGCAAGAACTAATTTTCCCACTCACCCTCCAAAGATATCCCGGGAAACCTATTTGGGATTGACGGTTTGTTGGGCTGGGCCCAAGAGCTGACGACAAATGGCCCAATTATAGCCCAAAGCATAATAAGCCCATTTTCGATGCGATCGAGCCTAAATGAGCCTAGATTAGGCCATTAGGGAGCAGCACGGCTTCATTAGCAATGTTGAATTAGGTCCTCTTTGGCATAGCTCGGATCCAAGATTTCTTAAAGCTAAATATTTGTAACTTCACATGTCCATGGATTTAAATCTATAATTATGTTGATAACATTTGAACAAATCATTTTGTTTCCATTTTTTGTGAAATTTAATATTTTAAACCACGGTACAAAATTCAAATCTTTTGAGCTCTGCCAAATAGGACCTTACACTCAGCTTCAACCCTCCGCAGCAAAATGAAATAATTATTAGTGTATGGTTAATTAAGCATTAGATAAAATAAACTTTTAAAAATAGATTAATATGTTTTTTTAAAAAAAAAGTTGTTTTCTATATATATATTTTTTTTAAAAACGCACCGTTTAGCCGCATGAAACGAGAGAGTAGAAGTTGAAAAGATGTGGTAAAGAACACATCCTTACGCTCTTTGTTCACTTCAAACTCTGTGCACTTTCACATGGAATTCAATAATTCAAACAGAATGAAAATTTCACAAAGATTTTGCCGGAGGATATTGTTCACCACACAAAACTTATTACAAGGAGTTTTGAGTTTTCAAAGACCTCAAATCCCAGGGAATAGGGTAAGCTTTGGCATAGAACATAAGTACCGAGTCTACAACTACAGATGGAAGAAAATGAACTTTTCACACACAAAGATGCTCTATAAGAGGAGGTTTGAGAATGCACACTGGCACTGGCGTCTGACTAGCTTTTGCTATCTTCATTCTGTTAACTCTTTCAAGGGGAATGTGATGTCAAACTAGCTGGAAGAAACACATCTGAATTTCATGGTTCCAAGCATATCGAGTAACATCGCCTGTTTGTTTTAAAGATCGTATCCAGTAGATGGACAATGACAACCTCTCCACTGACAACGGCAAGAATCAGAGGACTTTCGGTGGTGAAGAAAACCCCAGCCTACTCAGCAACCAATAGAAGAGTATGGTCCATCCCAGCAGCAACCTGTGAAACCTCTGCTCCTTCCAGGGTATCGATGAGGAAAGGCTCAGGCTCATCCATCGAGCTTCCCAAACCTAGCCTGCCGTTTCGGCCAGATCCCCATGCCCAAACCTCTCCCTTTGACGTGAGAGCAACCGAATGAACTCGACCAGCCGAGGCCGACACTGGCCTCTCTCCATTCAGACCGTCGACTAGTGCAGGCACGTCTTCTTTGCCAGGTCGTCCAAGCTGGGAGCTGCAGTTCCATCCCCATGAGAGGACGCCGGTCTCGGCATGGTCATCGCCTTCAGTTGATATGTTGCATGTTGCAAGAGAGTGGCCAACACTTGCTGACACAGAGAATGGACTGTGGCTAATGTCGACAGGAAGAAATTTGGACCATGCTGATTTCCTGCCAAGCTGTCCGTAAGTGTTGTCTCCACCGCTCAGTACGATGCCATCAGCTGAAGTAATACAGAAACACATCAGCAAGCAGTACTGTAACTTATGTTGGTAGGAATTTGAACTATGACATCCCAAAAAACCTAATGTTTTTTTCATGAGAGATGATAATTATTGCTGAAAGTTTATTGTTCAAACCAAATACTATCAATTACTACAATGGTCCAGCCAGCGCCAGGCTTTCTATGTTAATAGAGCTAAACATAACCATGTAAGCATTGTAAAAAGGGAATATATGTGATAGGATAACCAACAACAGACACTTATATTTACTATTGATATTTCTGAACCAGCGCGGCCATTTCCTAGTCTGAACTCTTACTAAGACAGACAAATGCCATATATACAAGTATGCAACAATGAACCATGGCTTACTAACTGTCATGGGCTTTGGGTCGGTCGTCCTAGGCCCATTGGATAGGATTAGGGTTTGTTAGGATTAGATTAAGGACTCCTCCATCTATATAAGAAGGGATCCTATCCCAGGTCAGTTAGGCATTAGATCAAGATTTATCTTAGTGCCCATCGGCCTGCCTTCTCAGTGCGACGGAGAGCGTCGCGCCGTTTAGGTTCAGGACCACTCCTTGTTATTTCATCTACTATAATCCAATCTATCCCTTCTTCCCGATTCTTCTCCACATAATCCTTGCTCGTGACACTAACAGTACTACTGCAAGATGTATGAGACAGAAAATTGTCCATAGGAAGTGCACACAAAAAAAGAGGTTCAGTTTGTAGTTAAAAGAAGTAAAGAAGACTCACAGCAGAGAACCAGAGAATGATCGAGCCCACATGACACATCAGACACCTCAACATGACACACTTCATGAACAAGCGAAGGTTCCCAGATGATGGGCATATTGTCTTCACTCCTTATTTTTTCCTCAACCATCTTTTCAACGGCCTCTAGCATTGAGCTAGAGTACTTGTCAACTGTTTTTCCAAGTAATTCTTTGGCAGAAGAGGCCTGAGTAATTTGGCCAATTTCTCCTAACCTTCCGTTTTCTGAATATCCCCAGCCAAGTAACCCTCCATCCTTTGTCAATGCCATAGCATGTCCCCAACCAAATGATACCTAGCATCATTCCTTCAATTAACAACTTTTTTCTCACAAGGGAGCAAACATCCGACTACTTAATTTCAGGGAGAAAGTTAGAACCTTGACAATATCATAATTAGCAAGTGCTTCCACTCTAGAAGGTACTGCAGCCTCTACAATGTCCTTTCCAAGCCCAAGTTGGCCACGCTTTGATCTCCCCCAAACCCATAAAGAGCCATCACACCCAATTGCTGCTGAAACAACCCCAGAAGCAGATACAGCTCGGACTTGAACATTTTCCAATCCTCTCACTTTTTCAGGCTTGCTCCAAGTATTCCTGTCAGTCAGCAAAATGGTGCATCAGCCTCCCAAAAGAAGTTTATTTTCTCAGAATTAAAACATTTGCAAATATTTGTTAAGTAACCATGTGCAAGAAAAAAAAACTAATTGTTTCGAGCTATAGGTTAACTCATGCCATCATTGGCTTATTGTTCATTCAAATCTAGCATGGAAAACGAAAACACGATTGTTTCATACATATATTATCAGTATTGGAGGTTTGAATTCCAACCAATAAGAATCAGATATACGATATACCATGTCCTGATTTCAATCTACTCACATATCAAACTGAAACCAGCAAAGGACGCTTGCACATCTACTCACATATCAAACTGAAACCAACAAAGGACGCATGTGCAAGAGCCAGGTAGTGGGCAGGTAATTACAGCCATCTTATACCACTTCTTCATTTACTCCATTGTTACTAAATAAGCACATATCATGGTTTCTGATTTGTTTGGTCCATTGTTACTAAATAAGCACAGATCATGGTTGATTTATTTGGTCTAGGAAAGCCACTTTGCTGCTGATCTGAGGCTAAACAATCCACCGCCGTGCCTTAGAATGTCTCCACTCCACTATACAAATACGAGAATTTTCCTACCCCAAAGAGGATCAAACTGTTCGAACGCTGGGAATACTTGTGCGTGGATGAGAAATCGAGAATCGAGGATATGAGCTAGATCGATCATCACCTCGGGGCGTGGTGCCCGCGGCCGAGCTGACCTTCATCGTTGCGGCCCCACGCCCAGACCTCCCCTTCGGCGGAAACCGCGAGGGAGTGGTAGTGCCCGGCGGCGACGGCGGCGACGGACGTCGGGAGGGAGGGCACGGGCGTGGGGACGTAGACGTCGGCGGCCGGCGCCGGCTGCCCCGCCGCGCCGTGGCTGTTGTCCCCGAAGGCGTACACGGCCCCGACGCGCGGGGGTGGCGCGCCGTTCCCGGCGAGCTCGGAGAGGAGGCGGCGGCGGAGGAAGCCGGAGGCGGAGGCAGCCTGCGGCGGAGGAGAGGACGCATTTGGAACTCGAGAGAGGAGGAGGGGAATGGGTGGGTTTGTTTCATGTGGACCTCAAAAATGGGCCTTGTGGGTTGTGGCCCATGTCCAAATCATGTAATTTTGGGCCAGCCTAGTAAAGATCTCTCAGGCCTTCATCACTATTCCAATCCAAACGGTCACAAGATTTTCTATTTCTATTTCTTTTGGAATACAGATTTTTTTCTAGACAAGATTATTTTTGTGGTGCAATTAAATCTCCTCTAGTTTTCTTCCGGAAATTTTTTTTCCCTCTTTACTGTCAGGGATAAACACACTTCTAAGAGATAGATCTTACATAGGTAGCATGTGGATGACAATAATTTAAAAACGGGGAAAATAAAATACACGGGACACTCCTAGTTCTAACCGCCTAATAAAAGGGAGATATTTAACTATTTACCACGTTTATTAGTGTTAATTAAAAATTTATCACTGGAACTTTGAGTGACAAACTTTTAATCAACAAAAGTAGTAAATAGTTATATGCCCAACAAAAGAGAGACAAGCTAGCAAATCGATCCATGCGACCATGCGTGCAAATCAGTTGGAGCACAAATTTACATGTTACACCCACACCCTACACCCATGCATAATAATACATCGTATATACGTACGTACATACATACCCCTCTCGATCACACGCACCATCGATCGTACAAAGTTGCGTACATACATACGTACACAAATATACGCATACGCACGTACATACATACATAATTAAAAACTCGTAATTAATTAAATACGTAGTTGATGGCATCTCTAATGGAACTTGAGGCTGGTGAGGATGTTGTTGTGGACGGGATCAGCGAGGTGATCAAGCAGGTTCTGCACGGGGCCAACCCCGGTGAAGAGCGCCTGGACGGAGAAGCCGAGGAAGGCGAGCATGGCGAGCCTGCCATTCTTGATCTCCTTGAGCTTGAGCTCCTTCATCTCCGCCTCGCTCTTGGTCCCGAAGCCGAGCGGGTTGAAGAGCGGGCCGCCGGGGTACGCCGGCTCGCCGGAGCCGGCGAGGTACTTCTCGAGGCCGAGGAAGTACTGCTTGCCCATGGAGCCCGGGGTGTACCAGTCCTGGAAGTAGGGTTGCGAGTGGGTCAGCCCGCGAATATACTTATGGGTCAAATAGATGATAACTAATACGATTTTTGCGTAGTGGTCCGGTTTGCCACATCCATCTAGATATACAAGTGGATCAATTTATATACTTATTTATACGTAAAATTAATAAGTAACTCGCAAGTCAAACCCGCGGGTTACCCACTAATTTTACCCTATAAAAGGGTTCGCGGACAAGCCCGCTTGCAACCCTACCTGGAAGCGGCGGTGCTCGGCGAAGCCGACGAGGGCGAGCTCGAAGACGAAGAGGGTGTAGGGGTCGGCCCAGTAGGTGTAGGTGCCGGCGGGGGGGATGACGCCGGTCTGGAACCACGGGATCGCCGTCTCGGCGGGGACGAGGCCCAGCTTGCCGAGGAGCTCCGGGGCGACCATGCCGACGACGCCCATCATCGCCGTCCGGCCGTTGAACACCTCGCCGTAGGCCAGCCACCGTGGCTCGATGAACCCGCCGGTCCCCTCCGGGTCCGATAGCCCCAGCGGGTCGAACCCGAAGTCTCCCGGAAGCCTGCATCCATCCATGATTCCATGCACGCACGATCAATATTATGGAAGCCATGGCATATTTACAAACGAGATATAATCTGTGAATAAAAACTTTATATATATGGTCTTAGCGATCTAGAAGCAAAGCTGAAAAATAAACTTCGATAAAAAAAAACATGAAAATTAGCTCTAAATTTAAAATTAAAAATTTAAAGTTTCGCTAATAAGTATAAGCATAAGCGAAAAGATGATGTCCGTAGACGATAAATCATGTGGTTATGTGCCACAGGTCATCTTTGACCATAAAAGTAAAGGTTCTCTGAAATTTTCTCTTTATTTATTTATTTATTTATTTGGAAGGTCTATTGATTATTGTTTCCTATGAAAAGTTTGATCATTTTGATTGTACTACTGTACTATGAAATTCAGTTGGATACGGCTAGTTCCTACCATCTTAATTAAGCTCCTTTCTTTTTTGAAACGCATGAATTTTACGGTTGATTCCTATAAAAATTCTTCGAAAATCGTTTCAAATGAGGCCTTAACGCCTCTTTTTATTGCAACATGAATAAATTTTACCACATGAAAACTTACGTGCCATCCAGGTAGCTCAGGGACTGCTTGGATGCGAACCACAGCTGCCTGTCAGCACCTTGCTGAAACCAAACCAAACCAAACATAAATTTAACCAGATCAGCATAATCTCTTTCAATTTTGAATTGCGCAAGAGTAGAAATCAATCAGCATATATACCTTGGCAGGGGGAGTGGCCTCTGCCCTGACCATGAAGGGTGCCTTCCTGGAGGAAGAAGACCTGGAGACTGAAGATTGCAATGGCCTCCCCAGCAGCTGCCTCCCAGAGAGAAGAGCCTGAGCCGCCATTGTTGTGTCTCTCCAAGCTCAAGCTCCTACTCCTCTTCCCAAGCTAATGGAGCAGTGGTGAGCTGAAATGTGTGCTCCAAATTAAACTTGGTGAGTGCTAGAAAAGGGGGAGGAGGGGAACACAAGGTTGCAGGGGTGCTGTGCTTGTGGCCATGGAAAAGGGGTGGGCCCGGGGAAATCTAATTCTGGTGTGAGGTGGCACCTTAGCAGATGAGGGCATCAGTGGACCACACCCACACCCTACACCCATGCATAATAATACATCGTATATACGTACGTACGTACATACCCCTCTCGATCACACGCACCATCGATCGTACAAAGTTGCGTACATACATACGTACACACATATACGCATACGCACGTACATACATATACATAATTAAAAACTCGTAATTAATTAAATACGTAGTTGATGGCATCTCTAATGGAACTTGAGGCTGGTGAGGATGTTGTTGTGGACGGGATCAGCGAGGTGATCAAGCAGGTTCTGCACGGGGCCAACCCCGGTGAAGAGCGCCTGGACGGAGAAGCCGAGGAAGGCGAGCATGGCGAGCCTGCCATTCTTGATCTCCTTGAGCTTGAGCTCCTTCATCTCCGCCTCGCTCTTGGTCCCGAAGCCGAGCGGGTTGAAGAGCGGGCCGCCGGGGTACGCCGGCTCGCCGGAGCCGGCGAGGTACTTCTCGAGGCCGAGGAAGTACTGCTTGCCCATGGAGCCCGGGGTGTACCAGTCCTGGAAGTAGGGTTGCGAGTGGGTCAGCCCGCGAATATACTTATGGGTCAAATAGATGATAACTAATACGATTTTTGCGTAGTGGTCCGGTTTGCCACATCCATCTAGATATACAAGTGGATCAATTTATATACTTATTTATACGTAAAATTAATAAGTAACTCGCAAGTCAAACCCGCGGGTTACCCACTAATTTTACCCTATAAAAGGGTTCGCGGACAAGCCCGCTTGCAACCCTACCTGGAAGCGGCGGTGCTCGGCGAAGCCGACGAGGGCGAGCTCGAAGACGAAGAGGGTGTAGGGGTCGGCCCAGTAGGTGTAGGTGCCCGCGGGGGGGATGACGCCGGTCTGGAACCACGGGATCGCCGTCTCGGCGGGGACGAGGCCCAGCTTGCCGAGGAGCTCTGGGGCGACCATGCCGACAACGCCCATCATCGCCGTCCGGCCGTTGAACACCTCGCCGTAGGCCAGCCACCGTGGCTCGATGAACCCGCCGGCGCACTGAGAATATTTACGTCATGTTTTCTTCTGCAATCATTTTACAAAACAAAAGCCAAATGCTACATAACATTTTGCGATAGCTGAAGTCATTTCAGTAAGGGGCTAACGGCAGAAAATTTTCTACTCTATACAGTGCCAAACTGCCAATATGAAAAAAAAAGACTTACCATAATTTTGATATTTACGTGAGAACCGATATAAAGCTTTCACAATGGTACCATATTTCATTGATTCCAGTGGACCCATGTACCTATACAATAGAAATTTAGATATTTCCAATTGTGAAATAAAATAAGCATATATTATTAATAAGTAATGTGTGATGATAAACATAAAAAAGATAGCAACACCGTCAACCATAAGGTGGAAAATTTTGCGTGTAATGGGTGCAAGGAAAATCTGTTTATCATGAAAACTTCTACAGACCATATAATTTGGGTGGGGGTCTTACATAATCTCTGTGTACCGTAATCTCCATGCAGGAAATCCCAAATGAAATCTACCAGGACCATACACAAGGAGAAGATCAGGTTCCGGCCCACCAGTACCTAATGAAAAGGCTGGAACAGTAAGCGTTCATCTGGCATTCTGATGTTAGAAATGCCTCGGAAATGCTAAAAGAATATGAAAAATAAAACAAGAATGGAAAGAATAAATGCATTCTTCTCAAACATACCTACAGCTTTCAGTGCATGAGTCATGTCAGCTTCTGTAAACGCAATCTCACTTTTGTTATCAGAGTTGCAGCAAGTGGAATACAGTAAGTTTGCTGCTTTGGCGATGGCTTCCTTGCCATCAGAGCTAGATAGACACTCCATAAACATCCCTACATGTCTACAGCATGAAGCTTTGGTATCTGCAACTACATCCTACGACTCCACATGAATGATACAAATTATGAAGTGATGGATAGATAAAAAGAATAATAGGCACCAATCATCAGAATACATGCTTTAGACCGCAAATGGATCAACAGGAAGCTGAACTCAGCAACTTACTAAAGAATTTATTGGGTTCCCATCTGTTGAGGTTTCTATACCAGGTTGAATCAACTCCTTTAGTACTCCTGTAGAGAATTGTGAAAATGGTTACATAAATCTTTTGCAGCGCACATTGTACATTCATTAATGCAGTGCTAAAACAAGCTGAGAAGTATAATGGGAAACACAATGGTCATCATTTAAAGCCATGTCATTTTCCTGTTTAGCTAGATGTATGGTTCCGTCCTGATTTTCCTTTCATTTTTTTTGGCATGTAACAGATAATTTAAATTATTAGAAGTGTTCTTATGCAAATAAATGTAATTTGGAAGCTATTCTTCCTACAGTACAGATTTATAGTCTACATTACAGAAAAAATAGTACAAGTGAAGACTTGAAGGGGCAAATATTTAACTAAAGCAATCAAACTCATTATACCTCTACATTGCTGCTAAAGTGATTTCATTTCACATCACCAGAACTGTTTTTTCAGGAAAAAAAATCGTTATAGGTCAAGGATAGGTAAAACAAGAGGATACTAGATACTCATGAAGAAGCATGTACGGGATATGTTTGTGATCACACCTTCAATGTCATAGAGAATTAGATAATTAATCCCAATAGTTGAGAACCAGCGTAAAAGTTGCTTGACCTTCAAAGCATTATTTGCCTCTCTGCTACCTACTACAACACCCAAGTATGCGAGTCTCTCAAGATGTAGATTTTGGTACTTGGGCAACAACTTGAATGAAATGAGATAGCATTCTAGATCATTCTTCAGATGTGACAATGAACCAAAGAAGCTGATCACCAAGTGGACAAGGCACCAGAGCAACCCTAAGATGAGCTTTAAAATCATAGGTGAACAAGATATCTGCATTGGTGAAACGTAAATGATCAACATATCTGGATAGGAGAAGATAGAAACATAACTTTGTTGGTAAACTTCCCCTGAAAGTTAACATGAAAAGGCTAGCAACATTGTCTTGTATTATACATATATCAATTACCTTAGGATCACCAGAACATGTGGGTCATGCTCCCAAGATCTATGTAAGGGGGGAATATATATCTAGCTGTGTCAATTAGCCATGTTTGTAATGTACTCATAATTGATGTCAAGCAGGCCCGATCTACTTAAAGCATGTTTGCTGTTATACTCCTCAAAACGTACAGGTTACCAGATTGGAGAAGGCTACTGTAGGTTGTTAGACTACGTTGGCTGTAGCAACATTAAGGCTGGGCCGTGCCAGGTTTTTCTTTCACTACTGCACAGATCCAAAGGTCCATACTGTACAAGCCCACCCAGGGCAAAGTTCATAAATTCCATAAAGAGAAGAACAGGCCAAAGATGCTTTTCTCTTGGCATAGCTCTACATGCTACTGGCGTGCCTCCTATCAGCTTGAAAATGGTACAGAGAAAGCCTCGTGTTCTCTTAACAAAGTTTGCAATCATAAAAGAATTCAAGACATGCTCTCCTCCCCATGTTGTTATTCGCAGGATTTGTGTTTTCAATGTACACTGAATTGCAAGAACTAAACATCTGATGAAGTCTAAGAATAGCATGGTGCCAGTTTGGAAGCTTAACAATTTCCAGGACCTCGAGTCATTGACTAGTTCTGCCAGGGCATGATGTCCACAGCCACTAATCTTAAAACTCCTAATTAGTGTCCTATCATGTGGATATAGAGGCTGGATTTCTATCCATTATCTAAAAAAAGTGCTATCATGATCATTAATTAGTCCATTACATCACCGAATGCAACACAACCCGCATGCGACAGGAACCGACAACTAATGTCCATACCAATTAACCAAACTAGGCAACCTTCAAAGATAGTATAACTTACCCACCAAAAGCCATCTTGAGGAGCTAATGATACTAAAGCCTTAAATAGTTAAATTGCTATCTAAGAGACGGCTATCTATGCCCATCATTCAAGATAATTGAACATTAATACATGGAAGAAGCTAAAACTTTTTTGCTGACTCTACTTTGCTGCCCCCCATTTACTCACCTTCTGCTCTCAAATTCTTCTCACAGTAAAAGAACAAACCTCCCGCTACTGTCCCAGCAAACCAGACCAGACATGGCGTACCTGAACCAGGAGCGGAGGAAGGTGAGGTCTATCCTCGAGCGCAAAATCGCCAGCAGATCAGAAATGCCGGCTCCGGCGGCCCTGCCCTACAGGCTACAGCTCAGCTGCGGCGTGGAGTGAGATCGATCAGCGAGGAAGCAGGATTCACCGGCTCCAGGGTTCCGTTCACTGGAGGAAGAAGAAGACCTCTCACCTGCCGCTGGAGCGGAGACAGTTAGCGTGGCGCCGGTGAGGGGCGGGGCGCGGAGGAGGAGGCGCCGGCGGCGAGGGAGACCGGAGATGGCCAGATGGGGACGGGGAGGTGGCGAGGTGTGCAGGTCGGAGCAATGGACTTCGAGCTTGGGCTGGATGGGCCTCTTGTGGGCTGGGGTGGACTCCCAATATCAATGTTGCCAAACTTAAACGCGCTTAACAACTTTTAACAGTAAATCTCGATAAGTACATGTCTAAAGACCTGTTCACTTTGATGCCATTTTCAACCTTACTAAATTTTGGTAAAGTTACCAAAAAAGTGTATACATTTAGTTTGCTGTCAAATTTTAGTAACTATATAAGAAATCCTGCCAAAATTTTGGTAACTATGCCAAAATTTTAGCATTGTAAGGTTTTTTTTTTTTTTGCATCAAAGTGAACAGGCCCTAAATGTGTAAGAACTAGTTTAATCTTAAAAGAAACTACAAAAAAAATTGACACACTTTATCATAAAATCAAAAAATTGTGATAAAGAAAATAGAGTGAGCATGGCCAAGTGCAAAAATTGTCAGGTTAGGTGGTTTTCGCTTACGCAATGCTTTTTTTTTTTTCCAAAACTTGTTGGAAAATAAAAAAAACTCGTGACGCTTAGGTGATTCCAATATATTGGAGTTTTGGAAAAAAAAAAATGAGAAATTGTCGTTGGAGCACTCTAACAAGAGTATAGCTCGCTCCAGTAGTCACAAAATCCATGGGTGTGGTTCTTCTTCGTTTCGGAAGATAAACTCGGATTGTTCGGGATCCCTTTGTTTGCACGGTGCTTAACAATTCACCAAATCCAAAAGACACGACCAGCAATGGTCGGGTGGATGACTGGTTGGATTGTCCTGACGTCCTCAAACTGTCTACCAATTGCCAGTAAACAAGGATTTCCGCCGCCCCTGAGTTTTAGTGGAGCTGGGGTTGCCGACGGCGGTGACAGAGCTAGCTTACAGAGGAGGAGCGACGAGATGAGTGAGAAAGCTCATGAACGTAGTCCTGCGCAGTCGATGGGAGGAGCTCGTGGTAGCGGCGTGGCTCTCCTCCCCGCGTGTGTGGCTCCAGTGAGCTCCGTTTTCCCACACGGTCGATACCAAGCTCCTGCCCGCCGGCTAGCCCTTATTCCTTCTCATTGCTGCATGTCATTGTCGTCATGCTACCAGACTCTTGGTTTTTAGTTCCTCACCTAGCACATCGTCGAGTTCCTCCACCGTCGTAGTCGCCTCGTGATGGTCCAGATATGCTCAGTATCCTCGAGCTTCAGATGTGCTACGAGCATCGCCGCCGAGCTTAATCCTTAAGCTCTGTCATGCCACATCTATTGTATGCACCGGTAGAAAGAGGCAACAAAGATAGCGTGGGAAGGAAGATGGTGTTGACAAATGAAGTTCACTGTTTTTTATGTTTTAAAAAGTTGATTCGACTACCATATCAATACCACGTAATCAAAGCCACCTCGATCTGGTAGAGGCATAAGTTGAACGGTTTAGATACTTGGAGAGGGGTTAGTATCCAGTTTTGAAGATTAGAGGTGAGTGTTAGACAAACACGATAGTTAAGATGGGTCAATGAACTTACGATGCTTATATTTATCAACCAAAATTTAAATTTTTAACCTTAAATTTGGAATTGATTTTAGAGGGTTTTTTTTATCAAAATTTATTTTTTCAGCCTTTGTTTTTAGGTTGCTAAGAATACGTACATAAAAGTTTTATTGGCAAACTATTTTTCGTTTACAAATATACCGTTATGCTCGAATAAGCAAAACGATAGGACCTTATCCCAATATTTATGAGAGTCGGATAGATTGATATGCGTGCTGCGTGGACCTCACTGTAGAGTGTAGTCACGGGATGTACTTCTATACTGGGCATGTTTAGGTCCCAAAGAAAATTTTTCACGATGTCACATCAAAATGTTTGAACACATGCATGGAGTATTAAATGTAGACACAAAAATCCATTACATAGTTCACCAGAAAATTGTGAGATGAATTTTTTAAGCCTAATTACGCCTTGATTTAACAATGTGGTGCTGCAGTAAATATTTACTAATGACGAATTAATTAAGTTTAATATGACGAATTAATTAGGTTTAATAAATTCATCTCACATTATCGTTACGGAATCTGTAATTTGTTTTGTTATTAGACTATATTTAATACTTCAAATGACATGCAGGATAACCGGCCCACTATCTCGCCACCTTTCTTTCTTTCTTTCATCTATCTTCGCTAGCTATGGCCTATGGCCAGCGTGAGCTTGTGACTTTGCCTCTCCATTCATCTGACTTTGACGAGATTGGGCCCTTTTTTGCCATGGCTGTGAATGTTTTCAATGTACACTGAATTGCAAGAACTAAACATCTGATGAAGTCTAAGAATAGCATGGTGCCAGTTTGGAAGCTTAACAATTTCCAGGACCTCGAGTCATTGACTAGTTCTGCCAGGGCATGATGTCCACAGCCACTAATCTTAAAACTCCTAATTAGTGTCCTATCATGTGGATATAGAGGCTGGATTTCTATCCATTATCTAAAAAAAGTGCTATCATGATCATTAATTAGTCCATTACATCACCGAATGCAACACAACCCGCATGCGACAGGAACCGACAACTAATGTCCATACCAATTAACCAAACTAGGCAACCTTCAAAGATAGTATAACTTACCCACCAAAAGCCATCTTGAGGAGCTAATGATACTAAAGCCTTAAATAGTTAAATTGCTATCTAAGAGACGGCTATCTATGCCCATCATTCAAGATAATTGAACATTAATACATGGAAGAAGCTAAAACTTTTTTGCTGACTCTACTTTGCTGCCCTCCATTTACTCAGCTTATGCTCTCGAATTCTCACAGTAAAAGAACAAACCCCACGCTACTGTCCCAGCCAATCAGCCATGGCGTACCTGAACCAGGAGCGGAGGAAGGTGAGGTCTATCCTCGAGCGCAAAATCGCCAGCAGATCAGAAATGCCGGCTCCGGCGGCCCTGCCCTACAGGCTACAGCTCAGCTGCGGCGTGGAGTGAGATCGATCAGCGAGGAAGCAGGATTCACCGGCTCCAGGGTTCCGTTCACTGGAGGAAGAAGAAGACCTCTCACCTGCCGCTGGAGCGGAGACAGTTAGCGTGGCGCCGGTGAGGGGCGGGGCGCGGAGGAGGAGGCGCCGGCGGCGAGGGAGACCGGAGATGGCCAGATGGGGACGGGGAAGTGGCGAGGTGTGCAGGTCGGAGCAATGGACTTCGAGCTTGGGCTGGATGGGCCTCTCGTGGGCTGGGGTGGACTCCCAATATCAATGTTGCCAAACTTAAACGCGCTTAACAACTTTTAACAGTAAATCTCGATAAGTACATGTCTAAAGACCTGTTCACTTTGATGCCATTTTCAACCTTACTAAATTTTGGTAAAGTTACCAAAAAAGTGTATACATTTAGTTTGCTGTCAAATTTTAGTAACTATATAAGAAATCCTGCCAAAATTTTGGTAACTATGCCAAAATTTTAGCATTGTAAGGTTTTTTTTTTTTTTGCATCAAAGTGAACAGGCCCTAAATGTGTAAGAACTAGTTTAATCTTAAAAGAAACTACAAAAAAAATTGACACACTTTATCATAAAATCAAAAAATTGTGATAAAGAAAATAGAGTGAGCATGGCCAAGTGCAAAAATTGTCAGGTTAGGTGGTTTTCGCTTACGCAATGCTTTTTTTTTTTTCCCAAAAAACCGAAGAAGGAAGGAATTTTAACAGTTTATTGATCAAATTTTTGATTTGTTAAAAACTACTGTAACTATGAAATTCAGTTTTGGAATACGCCCCTTAGTCTAGCCAATCTTTAATAAGCCTCTTTAAAAAAA
>CM020189.1:19352773-19375602 GCA_009805545.1 Oryza longistaminata
TTTTTTGAAACGCATGAATTTTACGGTTGATTCCTATAAAAATTCTTCGAAAATCGTTTCAAATGAGGCCTTAACGCCTCTTTTATTGCAACATGAATAAATTTTACCACATGAAAACTTACGTGCCATCCAGGTAGCTCAGGGACTGCTTGGATGCGAACCACAGCTGCCTGTCAGCACCTTGCTGAAACCAAACCAAACCAAACATAAATTTAACCAGATCAGCATAATCTCTTTCAATTTTGAATTGCGCAAGAGTAGAAATCAATCAGCATATATACCTTGGCAGGGGGAGTGGCCTCTGCCCTGACCATGAAGGGTGCCTTCCTGGAGGAAGAAGACCTGGAGACTGAAGATTGCAATGGCCTCCCCAGCAGCTGCCTCCCAGAGAGAAGAGCCTGAGCCGCCATTGTTGTGTCTCTCCAAGCTCAAGCTCCTACTCCTCTTCCCAAGCTAATGGAGCAGTGGTGAGCTGAAATGTGTGCTCCAAATTAAACTTGGTGAGTGCTAGAAAAGGGGGGAGGAGGGGAACACAAGGTTGCAGGGGTGCTGTGCTTGTGGCCATGGAAAAGGGGTGGGCCCGGGGAAATCTAATTCTGGTGTGAGGTGGCACCTTAGCAGATGAGGGCATCAGTGGACCCAGTAGGAGTGTGCCACGTGGCAGGGGGGGCAGGTGAGATAAGGGAGCTGCCTCTCAGTGGCTTACCAGCTGCCAGCACGGCATGCAGCTGAGGTTTGCATTTCCTGCATCTGTGCATGGTGTGTTCTTGGATTGTTGGCATTTGCTGAGATTTTTTTTGTTTAGGCTTTGTGGATAGCACAGATTGGTGTTGTTTCTATCCTGCATTTGTGATGGAACTAGTGCCAGTTATTCAGCCAAAAAAATTGACAAAATGATATGACATGAGATATTAATCAATCTTAAAACCAAAAATAGAAAAGAAAAAAGGAAACAATATATCATGGAGTCATGGTTGGTCATCAGGTCATGTAGGAAGTAAACAGTGTAAAACTACTATTCATTGAAAAACACAATATCTTGGCAGTTTGTACATTTTGTGCATCAAGTACAACAGTGAGAGATGAGAGCGAATTTCACAGGGTAAAAAACAAGACAATCTCGGTACACATGCGTTCGGTTGAGAGTTTTTACCACTGAACTGCACATATGTAGTTTTACATTCTGACGAAAACAAACTAACATTCATTCTACGAGTAACCCATTTCGATTCTCTAATAGAAAAGAAGGAAGTACAATGCCGATAGGGCGATAGCTGCCAAGACTTCCGTGAAATTTGGTCAGTTCCAGAAGTGTCCCCTTCACATAAAAATGGGTCTTCTGTAAACAAGTACTACCTCGCTCTCAGACTCAGTTCATTTACCTGGGAGACAAAAAGGGTTGGTATCAGTCATTCAAGCTAAGCGCTATGTACAAATGAAGAGCCAAAAAATGCTACTTTTATGGATTTAACTGATAGTTAAATACATCGAAACTGTAGTGGAAAATAACCAAGAGTGAAATGCCTCCTACAAAATGGTATTAGAATTAAGAACTTCCAATGTAGCCATATTAAGGCAAACAGAGCCTACGGAAATGCTGCGGACAAAACATTTGCCATTCAGAACATGAGAGTTAAACATCTTCTACGGAGTATATGTCTATTTATCGAACAAGGCCAGCAGAAATATAGCGACTAAAACATGAGGCACTGAGAATATTTACGTCATGTTTTCTTCTGCAATCATTTTACAAAACAAAAGCCAAATGCTACATAACATTTTGCGATAGCTGAAGTCATTTCAGTAAGGGGCTAACGGCAGAAAATTTTCTACTCTATACAGTGCCAAACTGCCAATATGAAAAAAAAAGACTTACCATAATTTTGATATTTACGTGAGAACCGATATAAAGCTTTCACAATGGTACCATATTTCATTGATTCCAGTGGACCCATGTACCTATACAATAGAAATTTAGATATTTCCAATTGTGAAATAAAATAAGCATATATTATTAATAAGTAATGTGTGATGATAAACATAAAAAAGATAGCAACACCGTCAACCATAAGGTGGAAAATTTTGCGTGTAATGGGTGCAAGGAAAATCTGTTTATCATGAAAACTTCTACAGACCATATAATTTGGGTGGGGGTCTTACATAATCTCTGTGTACCGTAATCTCCATGCAGGAAATCCCAAATGAAATCTACCAGGACCATACACAAGGAGAAGATCAGGTTCCGGCCCACCAGTACCTAATGAAAAGGCTGGAACAGTAAGCGTTCATCTGGCATTCTGATGTTAGAAATGCCTCGGAAATGCTAAAAGAATATGAAAAATAAAACAAGAATGGAAAGAATAAATGCATTCTTCTCAAACATACCTACAGCTTTCAGTGCATGAGTCATGTCAGCTTCTGTAAACGCAATCTCACTTTTGTTATCAGAGTTGCAGCAAGTGGAATACAGTAAGTTTGCTGCTTTGGCGATGGCTTCCTTGCCATCAGAGCTAGATAGACACTCCATAAACATCCCTACATGTCTACAGCATGAAGCTTTGGTATCTGCAACTACATCCTACGACTCCACATGAATGATACAAATTATGAAGTGATGGATAGATAAAAAGAATAATAGGCACCAATCATCAGAATACATGCTTTAGACCGCAAATGGATCAACAGGAAGCTGAACTCAGCAACTTACTAAAGAATTTATTGGGTTCCCATCTGTTGAGGTTTCTATACCAGGTTGAATCAACTCCTTTAGTACTCCTGTAGAGAATTGTGAAAATGGTTACATAAATCTTTTGCAGCGCACATTGTACATTCATTAATGCAGTGCTAAAACAAGCTGAGAAGTATAATGGGAAACACAATGGTCATCATTTAAAGCCATGTCATTTTCCTGTTTAGCTAGATGTATGGTTCCGTCCTGATTTTCCTTTCATTTTTTTTGGCATGTAACAGATAATTTAAATTATTAGAAGTGTTCTTATGCAAATAAATGTAATTTGGAAGCTATTCTTCCTACAGTACAGATTTATAGTCTACATTACAGAAAAAATAGTACAAGTGAAGACTTGAAGGGGCAAATATTTAACTAAAGCAATCAAACTCATTATACCTCTACATTGCTGCTAAAGTGATTTCATTTCACATCACCAGAACTGTTTTTTCAGGAAAAAAAATCGTTATAGGTCAAGGATAGGTAAAACAAGAGGATACTAGATACTCATGAAGAAGCATGTACGGGATATGTTTGTGATCACACCTTCAATGTCATAGAGAATTAGATAATTAATCCCAATAGTTGAGAACCAGCGTAAAAGTTGCTTGACCTTCAAAGCATTATTTGCCTCTCTGCTACCTACTACAACACCCAAGTATGCGAGTCTCTCAAGATGTAGATTTTGGTACTTGGGCAACAACTTGAATGAAATGAGATAGCATTCTAGATCATTCTTCAGATGTGACAATGAACCAAAGAAGCTGATCACCAAGTGGACAAGGCACCAGAGCAACCCTAAGATGAGCTTTAAAATCATAGGTGAACAAGATATCTGCATTGGTGAAACGTAAATGATCAACATATCTGGATAGGAGAAGATAGAAACATAACTTTGTTGGTAAACTTCCCCTGAAAGTTAACATGAAAAGGCTAGCAACATTGTCTTGTATTATACATATATCAATTACCTTAGGATCACCAGAACATGTGGGTCATGCTCCCAAGATCTATGTAAGGGGGGAATATATATCTAGCTGTGTCAATTAGCCATGTTTGTAATGTACTCATAATTGATGTCAAGCAGGCCCGATCTACTTAAAGCATGTTTGCTGTTATACTCCTCAAAACGTACAGGTTACCGGATTGGAGAAGGCTACTGTAGGTTGTTAGACTACGTTGGCTGTAGCAACATTAAGGCTGGGCCGTGCCAGGTTTTTCTTTCACTACTGCACAGATCCAAAGGTCCATACTGTACAAGCCCACCCAGGGCAAAGTTCATAAATTCCATAAAGAGAAGAACAGGCCAAAGATGCTTTTCTCTTGGCATAGCTCTACATGCTACTGGCGTGCCTCCTATCAGCTTGAAAATGGTACAGAGAAAGCCTCGTGTTCTCTTAACAAAGTTTGCAATCATAAAAGAATTCAAGACATGCTCTCCTCCCCATGTTGTTATTCGCAGGATTTGTGTTTTCAATGTACACTGAATTGCAAGAACTAAACATCTGATGAAGTCTAAGAATAGCATGGTGCCAGTTTGGAAGCTTAACAATTTCCAGGACCTTGAGTCATTGACTAGTTCTGCCAGGGCATGATGTCCACAGCCACTAATCTTAAAACTCCTAATTAGTGCCCTATCATGTGGATATAGAGGCTGGATTTCTATCCATTATCTAAAAAAAGTGCTATCATGATCATTAATTAGTCCATTACATGACAGAATGCAACACAACCCGCGTGCGACGGGAACCGACAACTAATGTCCAGACCAATTAACCATACTAGGCAGCCTTCAAAGATAGTATAACTTACCCACGAAAAGCTAGCTTGAGGAGCTAATCGATCCTAAAGCCTTAAATTGCTAGTATCTAAGTGACGGCTATCTATGCCCAGCGAATGCAAAATTTAGCCCATCATTCAAGATCTTTCAACATTAATGCATGGAAGAAACTAAAACTTTTTTGCTGACTCTACTTTGCTGCCCCCCATTTACTCACCTTCTGCTCTCAAATTCTTCTCACAGTAAAAGAACAAACCTCCCGCTACTGTCCCAGCAAACCAGACCAGACATGGCGTACCTGAACCAGGAGCGGAGGAAGGTATCGCCGGCAGAGCAGAAATGCCGCCTCCGGCGGCCCTGCCCTACAGCTCACAGCTACGACGTGGAGTGAGATCGATCAGCGAGGAAGCAGGATTCACCGGCTCCAGGGTTCCGGTCACTGGAGGAAGAAGAAGACCTCTCACCTGCCGCTGGGGCGGAGACAGCTAGCGTGGCGCCGGTGAGGGGCGGGGAGCGGAGGAGGAGGCGCCGGCGGCGAGGGAGACCGGAGATGGGGACGGGGAGGAGGCGAGGTGTGCAGGTTGGAGCAATGGACTTCGAGCTTGGGCTGGATGGGCCTCTCGTGGGCTGGGGTGGACGCCCAATCTCAAAATCTCAATGTTGCCAAACTTAAACGCGCTTAACAACTTTTAACCATATAAATCTCGATAAGTGCATGTATAAATGTTTAAGGACTAGTTTAATCTTAAATAAATTTTAGAATCTAGTTTAATCTTTAAAAAAAATTAGAAACTAACACTTTGTTTATCATAAAATCAAAAATTTGTGATAAAGAAAATAGAGTGAGGCACGGCCAGATGCAAAAATTGTCAGTTAGGTGTTTTTTTTGCTTACGTGATGCTTTTTTTCCCCAGAAATTCTTGTTGGAAAAAAACTCCTGACGCTTAGTTGATTCCAATATATTGGAGTTTTGGAAAAAAAAATTGAAAAATTGTCGTTGGAGCACTCTAACAAGAGTATAGCTCGCTCCAATAGGCACAAATTCCATGGGCGTGGTTCTTCTTTGTTTCGAAAGATAAACCCGGATTGTTCGGGATCCCTTTGTTTGCACGGTGCTTGACAATTCACAAAATCCAAAAGACACGACCAACAATAGTCGGGTGGATTACTGGTCGGATTGTCCTGACGTCCTCAAACTGTCTGCCAATTGCCAATAAACTAGGATTGTCGCCGCCCTTGAGTGTTAGTGGAACTGGCAGAGGATGGGGCTTGCGGACGTAGTCGTGCGCAGCCGATGGAAGGAGTTTGTGGCAACGGCGTGGCTCTCCTCCCTGCATGTGTGGCACCAGCGAGCTCCGTCTTCCCGCATGGTCTACCCCAAGCTCCCGTTCGCCGGCCAACCCCCATTCCTTCACACTAATGTTTGTCATTGCCGTCACGCCACCAGACTCATGGTCCTCAGTTCCTCACCTAGCACATCGTCGAGTTCCTCCATCGTCAACATCGACTTGTGAAGATCCATATATGCTCAGTATCCTCGAGCTTCAGATGTGCTATGAGCATCGCCGCTGAGCTTCATCCTTAAGCTCTGTCATGCTACATCCATTGTATGCACCGGTAGAAAGAGACAACAAAGATAGCGTGGGAAGGAAGATGGTGTTGACAAATGAAGTTCACTGTTTTTTATGTTTTAAAAAGTTGATTCGACTACCATATAAATAGCACGTAATCAAAGCCACCTCGATCTGGTAGAGGGCATAAGCTGAACGGTTTAGATACCTATAGAGGGGTTAGTATTCAGTTTTGAAGATTAGTGGTGAGTGTTAGACAAACGCAATAGTTAAGATGGGTCAACGAACTTACGGCTCCATCTTTTCGCTTATACTTATACTTATTAGCCAAATTTTGAATTTTTAACCTTAAATTTGGAGTTGATTTTGGGGGTTTTTATATTGAAGTTTATTTTTTAGCCTTTACTTTTAGATCGCTAAGAACACGTATATTTTTTTCACAAATTATTTTTAGCGAATTGATGGGACCTTATCCCAGTATTTATGAGAGTCAGATAGATCGATATGCGTGCAGCGTGAACCTCACTGTAGAGTGTAGTCACGGGGTTCCCTTACCGTTTCCGGCGAGGTTACCGTGAAAACCGCGTGGTAACTGCAAGACATACCGTAGTTTCAAAAGCCGAAAAGGTTACCGTGCACGGTAACCGCGATAACCGTGTAGTATAACCGCATGGTTTTGTAAATACTTCTATCTCGCCACCTTACTTTCTTTCATCTCTCTTCCCTAGCTATGGCCTATGGCCAGCGTGAGCTTGTGACTTTGCCTCTCCATTCATCTGACTTTGACGAGATTGGGCCCTTTTTTGCCATGGCTGTGAATGAGAAGCGCAGAATCCTTGTTCGAGAAAGAGAGTAAAATCGATCCACATCATATGCACAGACCAGCCAGCTGGCAGCTGTCGATCGGCAAATGGCCCGATCCACAAACTTCAATCCGACCAAGCACACACGTCATTGCAAAATGACTCCTCCTAATTACATGCAAAACCCCATGCTTTAATTACTAATTACATGCTTTTAAACGTAATTAGCGCGCATGCAACAAACGAAGAGATCGAAGCGAAGCGATGGATGATCGATCGATCGATCACTCGAGGCTTGCCGCCGTCGGCCTTGTGCACGGTGACGCTGAGCACGTGGTCGTCGCCGTCGCCGGCGCCGGAGCGGAGCGCGCGGAAGAAGCAGGTGTCGCCGACGGCGAGGCCGTTGTCGGCGCAGAACCGGTGCCAGCCGTACCGGAGCACCGCGCGCTCGCGGCGCGGCCGCCTGCCCTTGGTGTGCTTCAGCCTCACCGTCCACGACCTCCCCCGCATCCGCAGCACCACCTTCTCCCGCGCCGCGTACCCGTGCGCCTCCTGGAACTCCACCGGCACGTTCTGCTCCGCCATCGCCGCCGGCGACCGGCACCCGGTTAGTAGCTAGTTACCCACTTGGCAAAACAACAAACAGCTGGTGGGCGAGGCGAGGCGAGGCGAGCGGATCGTGGAGCTCACCAGGTACTGTGCCTGCTTCTTCCCCAGGTTGCCCTGCCGCAGCGTCACCACGAACTGCGACGTCGCCGCCGCCTCACCGCGGCCGTCGTTGCCGTCGTCGTCGCTGCTGCTTCCGCTGCCTGCATAGTTTATGTCAGCCATGTCATGTCTGGGCGAGCGAGCGAGGCACGCGGCGGCGGCGAGGTTATGTTACGGCGGCGTCGTGGTAGGCACGGCGGCACATGGTCCGTCGTCGAAGACGGTGACGGTGAACGCGGCGGCGCCGTCGTAGCGGAAGACGAGGAGGTCCCCGTCGCGCAGGCCGTGGGCGCGGGCGAACCGGAGCCAGCCGCGGCCCAGGTACACGCCGCCGTCGCCGTCGTCGGCGACCACCTTCACGTCCCACATGCGGCGGCGGCGCCGCCTCCCCGCGCCGGCGACCCGCAGCTTCGCCTCCCGGAGCTCCCGCTCCTCCGCCTCCAGCTCCCTCGCGAACTCGTCAGGCAGCTTCTCCATCATCGCCATGGATCGATCAAACACTAGCACCAAAGCTACAAGCTAAAACCAAAAACACACACGTAAAAGAAAAGAAAGAATCGATAAAAAAAAAAGTTTTACCAGTTTGGTTCTGGATGATCCGGGCTGGATGATCGTGAAGAACTCGAAGTTCGCCAAGCGAAGATTACTCATCTGCTCCTCCATCTTTGAGATTGATCGAGAGGTTTAGCAACAACAATAAGACAGTGGAAGGCAACTCGATCAAAATGGTGGCATAGGGTGGGTGTGCTGAACAAAGCGCCTGATCATCTCATGCTAGCTGAACAAGAAGAAGAAGAAGAAGAAGAAGAAGGCTTCAAGCTAGCTGGAGACCTGCAGTTTTGTGCACAACGGTTGGTCATATTGGGAGATGGACTTTTGAAACAGATACTGCTCATTCCGTTTCATATTATAAGGTGTTTTGATTTTTTTTTCAAATCAAACATTTTAAGTTTAGTTAAATTTATAAAAAAATAGTAATATTTTTAATGCAGAACAAACATATTATCAAAAATATATTCAATATTATATTTAATGAAACTAATATAGTGCTGTAGATATTGCTGATTTTTTTCTATAAACTCAATCAAACCTAAAGAAATTTTCTAAAAAAAATTAAACTGAATCATATTAAATCCTTAGTTTTCGTAACCCACTACCGGTGAACCACAGCACAGCTAGCCTTTGCTACAGGGTAACAGTACCAGCATATGCATGCACCGTGCGATCTCGCCATCTTGATTCCATCCGGCCGTCCATCAGCACGTTGTGGCTCCGAAAGATTCTCTCTCCCATTCCCCATTCCCCACCTTTCCCCACCCATGCTACTCCCCAAATCCCCAATCCCCATCCCAAAATCCTCGCCACCTCCGCCCCAAAAATCCTCGCCGCCGGCCCGCGCCGCCGTCTTCTCGCGGAGCAAGCTGCGAGCACTACAGCCTCCATGTCGCCGAGCCAGCCAGCCAACATTGTTGCCTCTCGCCTTACTTGCCGGCGACCCCGTGCCGCTTCGTCATCATCGAGCCAGCTGTGCCGCTCCCTTCCCTTGGAGCCACTGTTCTGCGCCACCCCCTGTGGAGCCAACCGCCGCCGTCGTCTTTCTCGTAGAGCCAATGGTCAGCACTGCCACCAACCATCTCGTCCATGGCCATCTCCTCGCTTCCTGTGACTGCTGCTTGTCGGCTCCTCCACACCTCTTCAATGTACTGCCATCCTCTACTACTCTGTATGCACTGATGCTTATTAGGTTCATTTTGTTTTCCTCGTATTGTTGATCTGCATACCTGTTCTTTTCTGCAGTAGGTATTTTACTACTCAGATTACCTTTGCTTTGCTCTCAATACATGATGATTCCTACTAATCCATAAATATTTCTTCTGATATGTTTGCTACCTGTACAATCGGCCTAAAATGCAAACAACAATCAGGTTATCCTATTTCTTTCATAATACATGATTCCCCATTGTTTCAGGGATGCATGATAGTTTTATATATATTGCTGGGATTCCATTTGTTTAACAGCAATGTGGTTATAGCACATATTTTCATTTTTTACACACAGCAAAATAACATGCACAAGAGAATATTGGCCTGATTTTTTTTCCCTATGTAATTGTACGATGTGACCATATACCTATGGTTAGTGCAGGATGCCCACAAACAATGCACCATGAATGGTAAACCTATAAAAAATCATTGTGCTACTTGTCCGATTGCACATGTTCTATTTGTGCATGCATAGGAATAATTAGTTACTGCTTTGGTGTACATAAGATTGTTTTTTTGCTACCTGCTTCAGTGTTCCTAATTGGCTTCATGGCGATACAAAAGAGAAGAATGAAGTGTTGATTCAAGCTAGAAGATAATTTACTATTTCATAGATAATCTTGATGTTTAGTACAGAAGGCACACAATTCAACTTGATCGCAACCGCTTGCTGTTAGTATGATGCTATGATTGCTTACATTACAAGGCCTATGTATGGACTGTCAGTTCATGGTCTTCAGTGAGTGATATATTTGTTTAACTGCATGTGTAACACCTTGCTTTTGTAGGTTCCATGTCTTTGCATATGCTTTTGTAGCATTTATGGAAATGATGAGGGCCTTCATTTGAGTGAATACACATAAGTTGATGGCATTTCTTCATTTTGCATAATACAAACTCTGCTGTTATGTGCAAATGAGGCCATATGAACAGTTTATCACCATGAGGCTTCAATTCATAATAACCATCAAGGTAATAATTAAATTTGTTCTAACATTTCTGCATTTTCTTTCAGTAACTTGATGTTTATCAGCAAGGGAGTAAACTACCGCAAGTCTTCCAAGTTCTTCTATCTGAAGAAAAGAAACACATTTATCCGCGGTAACACCATTTGTAATTATGAGCACAAATTATATTCAAATTATTTTTAGCAATGTTTTAATTTCTTTGGGATAGCTCAGTTATTAAATTTTGAAAAAGGTGAATGGTCATGTGTGCATCCTCGCTGTTTATCCAGTGATTGGTCATAATGCATATGTTGACTTTACAGAAAGATCCTTAACACTGTTATTGGCTCATCATTTAGATTCCTGCAATCTTAATAGTTCCTTTGTCAGGCTCTAGAGTATAGTATTATTTTAATTTACATATAATCATTTAGTTGCAAGCATACAATACGTTTTGTTTACCAACTATTTCTATTGGATTTGTAGAGCTACTTTTGAAAAGAGGATTTCTACAGCTACATATGCACATTCTCCTATACTCTTGCAAGATTGATTTCAACCGTTTCTAGAAACAAATTGCCGCAATCTAACCATTTTAGGTCAGTTTGGTTTCCTCAAAGTTAAAACAAAAAGGCAGCTTAGTTAAAACAGCGTGTTACCCTATGGGCTACTCCATACCATAACTATACATGTAAATATCACTTACAAGATAGTCAAGATTATGTTAATATTTTACAATTAGTTGTCAATCCATCACAATTGAGTGACGTGGAAGTAACAAGATGTTCCATTTTTGGTGGTGGCCTTTAGTTAAGAAACTTTCAGCCTCATCTATGGATAGTTTTCAGAAGGCCAATTTGTACGCAAATAGCTTTGTTTGGTTTATCCGCTAGCCAATTGATAACAAAATGGTTTGGGGTGGATTGACCAGAGCCTTCAACACGGTTGCGTGTGGTTGTAAATGCGTAACAGGCATAGTGTGCTACAGAGCTTGTGGTTGCAAATGATGTAATCGTTTAAAAGTTTGGTATATTAACTATGGCCAAAAACTTTGTGATGGTATTCAATGATGTTATTCGGTATAAAGTTTGATGGAGTATTTTGAGAGCTTGAAGCTTAATATGAATCAGGGGAACCTTCTCATCTTCTCACAGTTTTGAATATATATATACTCCCTCCGTTTCATAATGTAAGACTTTCTAGCATTGCCCACATTCATATAGATACTAATGAATTTACACACACACATAAATAGATAGATAGATAGATAGATAGATTCATTAACATCTATATAAATATGAGCAATGCTAAAAAGTCTTACATTATAAAACGGAGGAAGTATTTGTATTGCCCGCGGCAACGCGCGGGGTCCCGGCTAGTTATAATATGAGATGGATGGAGGGCATATGACATTTCTTCGCCTATCTAGAAAAAAAACAATGCCCCATCTCATCATAGGGCCCCGTTCTCAAGAAGCACTCGCATTGGCCTGGCCAGAATTAGCATGACATCACTTTTATGTTTTTGCATTGCACCACCATTGCTGTGCAAAGCTCACTCAACTTTTTGTTGTTTTGACGGAGGAAAAAAAGGATATTGCAGGCTGTAGAAGTATATGATATTCTGAAAAGCAGGTGTTATTTCTGAATTTACAGTCTAACGAGTTACTGTTAAATTCATATGTTTATATATGGTTACCTCATTTAGCATAGCCGACATGGGGTACCCACGCTACCGTTAAGGATCATACTATTGCTCTATTCGCACTTCTTAAAGATATCAAAGTCTAGTCTTCATCATAATTTTTCTCTTGCACCATTGGAGTTGAACTCCTACTGAAGTACTGATGGATAGTAGTTCATTCATTAATGTGTGTTACACATTAATTGATTTCCTTACCCAGAAAAAAACTAATATATACACTAGATTTTTAGTTGGTTTTAGACTGATGGGGTAAATAGAAATTCCTAGAGCTGCCAGGTATATTCATAAGCGCGTATCTGACCAATTTTATTCCCGTTCAATGATAGGGATTTGAGGTAAACAAGGTTACAAATTGACACATGCACATCTTCAATTGAATTTCCTGAAAATGTTTTCGTAAAGGTTAAGATGATGCATTGAAAATGAGAACTGTGATGTGCTTTGCATGTTTTCTAAACAATATATGAATGGATGATACCACATCTGAATATTTGATTTAGATGACGAAAGGTATCGGAAAATCAATATCCAGGACACCATCAGTGCCGCTTTGTAAGGGCCATCAGAAATGCTACCAACAATGTTGACAAATCTAGTAACACCAACAAGATTTGGCTATTACATAACCAAATATCCGTAGAAAAGTTCATCGTCAAAACACACACATAAACTATTTTTGGTCTTGCTCAGGTTAGCATTACAAAAATTTGTTTAGTTTTGTTACGAAACAAAACAAAAACACCCTTAAGCCTCAAACCAACAAATGCCATTCTTTCCATCTAATATAACTGAAGATATGCCAAAATTTCAACAAAGGCCATCATTTCAAGGTGAAAGAACAAGCTTCCTAGATTGTTATCTGGTGTCAATCTTCATAGAGTGGCTGTATTTAGTACTTTACTTGTCAAGCTTCATGCATTATGCGTTTGGTATCTGAAAGCTCAATCCCAGGGCCTCCAAGCAGCATTTCTTCTATGAGGTTTCATGGTACGACAAAATGAACTCACATAAAGACTGTCTGCCACCGTCATTTCTCTCTGAGGATCCCGAGTAAGGCCATGCTTTTTCAAAGTTGTGATATAGCTTCGCATCAGACCAAACTTGTTAGAACCTAGGGGTGTGCAAGTAATCCCATGTAAAGATCCCTGTCTTGTGCAGATCATCAAACAATATCCTGCAACACAAATACCAGGTCATATAATAGACACACTATATTCTTGCGGAAAATCAAACGAGAAGTGCATATAAAAAGCCACAAAGAATTGCTTAATTTTTTTTTTTTACGAAACAGGATCAATTGACATTATTGGGGGGAAAACCTCCACGAATTTGATAATGCAAGAAACATGACCCTCACCGTACTCCGTAATTTCCTACTGATTCAGCTGACATTATTCCAACATGTCGCCGCCCAAATATAACCTGATCAAAGAAATGCAGATTGGCATAATTTCCACCGTAAAACTTAGTAGACCGAAATTTCTAGGGCACCGCAGCGATGCCAATATTAAGGATACACAGTTAAGGTCTCTGTTGGGCTGCTCAGCTTTCCAAGGCTAATATATCTACAAACGTGCAAATTTATTCATAATAGAAAGTGTAGCCCTTTAGAAACTATAAAATGCACGACAGCTCCACTGTGAATGGATATAACGAGTGAATGGGCTGATCTGATACAACAAGTGAATGAGAAAAATGCACCACATCGGCCATCCAACAAGCTCAGAAGACCCTGTGTGCCACGGAGTACAGAAAGTGCATATTACATTACCTTCTCACCAGCTACTGATCTGATTTTGCTATCAGCTGCTGGGCTGTACACTCTTAAGAAACTCAGCAGGCAGATGGAATGAGCTGCCATCCTCAAATTCAACTTCTACCTGACAAAAACCAGTAGCACATAGCTCATGTCAAAAGACACACAAACCCATACCCTAATCAACACTCATATGAACAATTCGAGAAGAATAATGGTTTAATGATAAGTTGAGAAATGAGAGTTGCACATTTTTCTACAACCAATTGTCTGTTTAATTGTTCCTCAAAAAAAAACTAATCATGGGATCACTACCCATAACATTTCAAAATTTAGGCATGTAACATTAGAACACATTAGAATTACATGGTACATACGAACAAGAGGAGTATAGATATTGCACTTGAACACAATATTACAACCTATGCTGCTCAGCTAATAAAATTGGTTCTCATGAGAAATTTTTGACTTGTTTTCAATCATGGCTGATGGCAACGAAGTTCTTATGCATCCTTAAGCAATCAAGTACAAAGATTGTCATATACCCTCGTAATCTCGTTCATCAGCAAGCCAGCAGGCGACATCGCGCTACGTTGAACAAGGGATTGGAACAGTGCAACTGCTTTTGGGAGGGGAAGGAACTCACGGATTTGGGCGGGCGAAGCGCGAGCTTCGTCAGCCGCGGGGGCTGCGCCTGCGCCTGCGCGCGTGGAGCCGCCGGACCACCGCCGCGCCCATCGCTGCCGCCATGGACGGCCAGCGGTGTAAGCGGCCGGACCGAGCGGGAGGAGGGGGGATGTGGTGGGGGCGATGTCGCGAGGGGCGGCGATGCGGCCTCGGCGTCGATGCGGCTACGGTGGCCGGCGGGCAGCGGATGCGGCGGCGAGGCGAGGAGAGGGGCGGCCGGAGATTCGGTCGGGAGAGGGGTAGCGATGGTGACGTGGCGAGAGAATAATTGGAGTATTGATTTGGATTAAAATCATAACGGGAAACGGTACACGAGAACTTTTATTTTTCTTACAAACTCTTACTCCCTCCGTTTTGTTTTATATTATATTATTTGTTTTGATTTTTTTCGTAGTTAAACATATTTAACTTTGATCAAATTTTTAGAAAAAAAAAATTAACATCATTTACAACATAGTTTCTTTAAATGTAACATCGGATATATTTTGATACTATGTTTGTGTGATGAAAATGCAGTTATGTTTTTCTATAAACTTAGTCAAAATTTTAAAATTTTAACTAGAGAAAATTCAAAGCGACTTTTAATATGAAACGGAGGGGTACCAATGTTGATGTGTTTTCTTGTGAGCAAATCTATTCGTCTAGCTAAGTTAAATGGTTATTTGTTTCTTAAAAGTTTTATAAAATTTTAGTAGTAATAAATCATAATCGTGTTTATTTTACTTTTAAAAAATATACTTTGATTTAACATGTCTCGATTTAAATAAATTGAATTTTAACATGCTTCATGTAAAAATTTGTTTAAATTCTATAGGAAGTGGGGACATATTTACACATTTCAAAAATAACATTCTCAACTTTAGTGGTGTAAGTCATCTCTCCTCTACCAAAATTATACATGTGTCATTTGTGTTTTACCATCTTTTACCTTGATAAGCATTGTATTATCTTGTTTTTAACATTTCCTATATTTTATGTAGCATTTTAGATCTCTATGGATTTCTTTTATCCTTTTCTCGAATGTTGCTTTTGATGTTTGTTATAGTGTTGTTTTTTAGAAGCGTTATATTTTATGTAGCATTTTAGATCTCTATGGATTTCTTTTATCCTTTTCTCGAATGTTGCTTTTGATGTTTGTTATAGTGTTGTTTTTTAGAAGCGCTATCACACTATAAATGTGTTGTTTTAGCGTCACAAGTATTGTGATACTGAAATAGGAGCCATTCAAATTTCCTACTATAGATATGTAAGAATAATAGGTTGTAGTCAGGGTTACAATGGTTTACATATACTATATGTTCTTACATTCATCAATTCACATGCACATTTTACGTGAACTTTTTTTTTCTACCATGTTACCATCATCACACGGTTCTTAATAAAAAGGCAACGATAAGGCATAATGCATAGTGAATTCCAAATTGAGCGAAGGCGGCCACTTCGCGATATTGTGCCAATTCCAGTTTTGAACTACCACAGACTTGTTTCATAGCTTTCAACTGAGCGGCAAACCTGACGCGGCTGGCGGATAAGTAGTGTTCACCTAGACGCTAGATGCTAGATGGACGGTGACCCTCAGTTTAAAGTCTAGCCAGTCTATACCGTATATTATGCTACCGGCATATCTTGTTGCCATATATGCAAATTCATTCAACAAGTCAAAAGTTCTATAAATATTTGAGAGTCGTAAGAAAAGATTGTATTTAAGGTTTACCTTATTTTGTAAGAATGAATCTTCAATTAGCTTCAAATTTAAACCATCTTGGCCTTGGTAGGCTAGAAAATTTCCTACCCACCAAATGTTTTGGGTCCATCACCTAGACCACGGTCTACACATTATTTTTTCGGTCTAGACTTGGCTCAGCATGGTCTAATTACGGTCTTTGACTGTCTAGACTAGAAAATGGTCTAGGACACAGTTTAGGCCCTAAACGAGACGAAAACCTACAGCCTCGCGTCTAGACGGGGTCTAGACGGTCTAGACCATGGTCTAGGCGAACACTAGCGCGAAAGCATTAGCAAGTGCATCCATTTTCTTGCTCCTTGGCTTCAAACAATCGATTGAATCTAGATTCCTTTGCTTATCCTTCCTGGCTATAGTCTCTCTTGTTCCGTTTTCACAATGATGTGTTCGCTATAAATATCATATAACTATTACGAATAAACAACATCAATTGGTTTGCCAAAATCTAAAAAGCCTCCATCAACAAATATGCGTGGTAATACATAATGTTTATATCGTCTTAACTGGCCAGGGAATTTGGAGATGCATTGAGACGTCTATTTTTCATTAATTTTTAGTGAATTTTGACAAATTTCAAATAAAACCGTTAGAGATGCACATTTTCAATTTTGAACGTGAAACTCATACGCAATTCGTTTAGGCTGTGAGAATCATACCTATGCGTAATACTTTTACAACTTGTGTTCAACACGGTTAAACATGCTTCAAATTAAATTATACTCAATACAAAAATTTGAATCTGATTCGAATATAAATTAAAAATATCCCACGTGTAAGCACGACAAAACGTTTTAAACTTGCCCCGACAAAAAAAAAAAAGAAAGAGAAAAGCTATTCCCAGTTTCCCACCGATTACCTCGGCTTCGTTAACGTTCTCGTTTCCCACGCTATTGCCTCCTTCCTCCCTCTCCTCTCCTCTCCTCTGCCCTCCTCCTCCCCACCTCCACAACCCAACCCCACCCCCACCTCTCGCGGAGATCCCCCTCCTCGCCGCGCTCCCCGCCGGAATCCGCGGCGAGCGGCGAGCGTCCCGAGCCCCGGATCGCCGGGAACCGCGCCGGATCCCGGGGGGCTCGGCCGCCGCGAGCGAGCTCTCCCGGCGGCGTTTCCCCGGCAGATCCGATCCGAGGAATCCTATCGCGAGGGCGTTTGGCGCTGTTGGGCGGGGTGGGGGGGGGGGGAACTTCTGCAGAGGAGGAGGAGGAGGAATTGGGGGGAGGCCGTGGCGACGCCTAGGACCCTTGCGCCGCGGACGCCATGATTGAGCAGTTCGTCAATTTCGTCATCCGGCCGCCCCGGTACCCACATTCCGTCGCCCTTGTTTGCTTGTGGTGTGAATTTTGGCATGGTTGGTACATTGGCATGTGGCCGTACGTACTGTTGTGAATTGGGAGATTTGCATGATTAATGCGAGCCTCACGTACATGCAGCTTGGGTTCCTCGATCGCTGGTAGATTAGGTGGAATCTAGGTTGTTTTGAGTTTTATGTTTTATTCGAGCAAAGGGGAACCACGGGCTTTATTTATTGAAACCAGTCATTAGTTCGTACAGAACCATGGAAGCAAGATGAGCATTCAAGCTACTAGGATATGCTGGAAGCGACAAGTTCTAGCTCGAAATTCGATACATTATGCCTCCGTAATCCATGCTAGAGAAAAGAAGCAAAGAAACCAATAATGTGCTTGAAAGTAGCCCAAAGTTACTTTGACATGTTTCAGTAAAATTTCTGTAGAAAAGATACAAAGGAAACAAAAAGGTGCTTGAAACTAGCCCAAAGTTACATTGTCTGGTTTCAGTACAACTTTTGTCAATGCAATATGCTGGCTCTGAAGCCTCCACCCTGAGCAGTTTGTGAGGGAGGCTGAACCGGTCATGCTAATCTTACCAATGATTCATTTCAAAAGTTTGCATGTCAAGTGTGAGAACGAGGATTTGTACCTAAGGATAGTCATCTTGGATATGATGGTACATTGGCCCTTGATTTTCTTTAGAGCACAGTAACCTGCTTACTGTTAACAGAAACCTGATAGGAGTACATGGGCTCTTGATGTTGTAGATCGGTACCATGTGCCATAAAAGCTAGAGTTAGGTACAATGGAATGGTCATTGCAGTTGGCATTGTGTGGGTAGTTGTGCATGTATGGGCATGCTCTATAATGCCTATAAGAGCAAGGCTAATAATACAGCCGACCTGTTGGCTATAAGGTTTTTTGTAGCCTTCTCTCAGCCTACCCATATAATAGTTAGCTCTTTACAATTAATACATGGCCCACTTGTCTCTCTCACAGAGTTTCTTGGTTCTTGTGTCCAAGCCGGCTGTAAGTTTACAACCCGCTTCTCCTCTCTCTCCTCTCTTCTCTCCTCCACCTCAACATTTAGCCGGCTTATAGCCTACTATTATACTTGCTCTAACATATACCATTAAGAAGTAGCTTTAGTGTGGCACGATAATCTAGCCCATGCTCACATGACAAATGTGGGCAACCTGCTGAGTGGAGGGATAATGAGAAAACTGTTAGCAGTTGACCTTCTTAGGTGTCGGATTTTTTCATTCTGGTTGTGAATTTTATGGATATGTCTTTTTCAAACTTATCTTTGTTTAAGGGGAGGTGTTTTTTGCATCGAGTTTTGAATTGGAACATCTGCACATGGAAATGTTTTCTCTTCGCTGCATTTCAAAGCTGAAAAATCTCATAATAGGTGTCTAATCAAAGAATCAGAGCCATGCTGATGCAATGTATAAATAATTGAATGGACCATTGACTTAGTTTGCATGAACCTGTCAACTGTACAATGGTACAGTTTATTGAAAAGAAAATTGTAGGAAATCACTGTACACGGTCCCATGGAATTTACCAGTTACTTGTCTGCAGGTCAGAGTATAATCCAGATCAGTATTTATGGGAGACGGAGTTTAACCTTGCTGGGCGCAAGTACAAACGACTAGACTTGGAGGCAAGTAAGGGAACCAATTATCGAGGTTTTTTTCTTTAATTCATTTACTGGGAGAAGTTTGACTGCAATTATGGACATCTTTGTTGATAGCCTTATTCTGCCTTTACCAGCTTACGAATGCAAGAGGCCTTACAATAAAATGCAGCCACTATGTTCCTGCTTTCATTCCAGAGAATACTTCTCTTCCATGTGTGATTTACTGCCATGGAAATAGGTATTTACCTTGTGTGCTCAGTGCTAGCATATTAGTCTGAGTCGTGTTTTCTTTAACATTCAGATTAGTGTATTTTGATATATTAATATGTGCTCCTAAGCCTTTGGAAACCAAATTAATATTAAGTTAGTAGCACACGTTATGAGCTAGCATTTCCTCTTAACTGATGAGATTCATCTCAAGCAATCACCGATATCTTTTGGAATCTTTAACAGGCTTTTGCTTTGACTCAATGCAGTGGATGCCGGGCAGATGCAAATGAAGCTGCTGTTATACTGCTTCCTGCAAATATCACTGTTTTTACACTTGATTTTTCCGGGTCAGGTCTATCAGGTGGAGATTATGTAAGCCTTGGTTGGCATGAGGTATATAATCAGTATCACTTTTGTTCTTCTACATTTATATCATGGATAATTACATTATTCTGAAATTTTCTAGAAAGAGGACCTAAAATGTGTGGTGTCATATCTACGGACCACTAAGCAAGTTTCCTGTATAGGCCTTTGGGGGCGATCGATGGGTGCTGTTACAAGGTACCTTTTAGTTTGGATATACTGCATGCTCCTTTTACTTGGTGGTGGCGATTTATTTATTTCACTTCACGTGACTTGATTGATATGTTACACCAAACAGAGATCAACATTGAACAGAATTATCTGTACTTAAGTGGCCTCTGATTCTCCCGTTTTGCTCTTTGATAATGTGCTTTAGAAGGTTTTTAGGCTTTGAGTTCATGTCATGTACCTTTGCGTAACGGATCCCTCCCAATTCATTCGTTGTTTTGTGAACTAATGTAATACAGCCTACTCTATGGAGCAGAAGATTCCTCGATTGCTGGAATGGTATTGGATAGTGCTTTCACTAACTTATATGGTTTGATGATGGAGCTTGTGGATGTCTACAAAATCCGGGTTCCTAAATTCACGGTATGCACATATTCTGTATAAAGTTGCTTTTGTTCCATAACAAAATGACATGGAATGCTGCAATATTGCATTGGCATAATTTGTAGGGTATCATGGCTTATAATAGCTATGATTCTTTCTTGTTTCTTTTTGGGAAATCAGATTGTTCTATTGTGGCTTAATAGCTCAATATTTGCCCATGGAAACCATGGTTTTACTATTCAGCACTCAGTCACTTAGCTCTTAGTTGCAATTGTTACTTTTTGAGCAATGATTCAACCAGGCTAAGTTAGTAATTACTTCATCAGGTTAGGAGTGTAAAAGGGCTTTGAGTTATGTGATTGAACACCATTCAGTTGCTTCAACTTAAAATGCATTTATATCCCATTTTTAAGCAGAGAAACTACCTAACTTACTGCCAATGTTATTTGATTTCTACTTTCATTGGTTTGCCTGCACCCCCATAATTACCAATTTACATAGTTTCCTTTGATGTGATGCAAGAAATAAACATGCAAATAAAGCTCCATTCTCTTGATGGAATTGCAAATGACTACACACAACTTAAATTCATCTTCTGGTTGCAAATAACTATGATAACTTATCTGGTAGCTCTATCTTATTCTGTTATTGGATATGAATTTTAATTTTAGCACACCCTTATTAAAATTACTTCTTCCTTCGTATTCAGCTTTCACTTCTAATGTTGTGAAGCGTAGCATCGTTGTATGTTCTTACTAACATAAGCTCCTTTCTAACCTTAGTGAGCATTGCTGTATTTGCATTGTTTTAATCATTTTTTTTTTCTGAAATTCGTCGTTTCAGGTTAAGATGGCTGTTCAGTATATGAGAAAGATCATTCAGAAGAGAGCTAAGTTTGACATAATGGATCTTAATGTTTTACAGGTTTACTTTCTGTATCAATATCTCACGATCATAATATTGTAGAAGTTAACACAATGTAATCTTTTTTGTTACTGAATAAACATGTAGACGCATAAGCTCATGGAGTACCATAAAGACTATTTCAGACTACATTTTGCAATTATTCACTGCCATTGGTTATATTTCATATTAAATAACACTATGGACATGATAAATGATATTATCAAATACTCCCTCCATCCCCAAAGTATAGTAGCAACCTAGTATACGATTAGGCTTATCCAGATTTGTAGTACTAGGTGGTGCCTAATCATGTACTAGTATTTGGGGATGGAGGGAGTAATTAGTTTTCTGCAGAGCCTGGCTGATTATGCTGGGTGTTATATGTAATTGCCTCCATCCCAAAAAGATCTTATTGTGCATAGCAAGAAATGAAGTCTTTCTGGGAAGGAGGTAGTAATACATAGAAATCCTCTATTAGTGAACTGTTGATTATTGAACTTTGCCATCTGAAGTGCTCTTAGTTGCAGTAATTTTAAATGCTTGCTCGCTCCTACAATTGTGGCTGACTTTGTGTTCTCTTGTTCTTAAACAGTTCGCTCCCAAGACGTTTATTCCTGCATTGTTTGGTCATGCTTCAAATGACATGTTTATTCAGCCTCACCACTGTGATCGTATTCACCAGGCGTATGGGGTAATGCATAATGTAGTTTGTTTTATTAATGCACTCGAAATCGAATAAATAATACATAAATCGGCTAATTGACTGTTCCTGGCTTCCTGCTGAGAATACATATTATTTGTTTAAAATTAAATCATGTTTATTGTACAGGGGATAAAAGTATAATAAAATTTGAGGGTGATCACAACTCCCAAGACCTCATCATATTATGATTCAGTTTCAATGTTCTTCTATAATCTTTGCATCCTCCTCAATTGCCTGTGAAATGCTCCAATAATCTAGGTGCTTTCAAAGTTGGCACGGTGACCAATGAGGTAAAGCTTCATAAAATACGTTACAAAACTTAATTTGGAACCACTGTTGTTCTTATGAAGTACTTTGAGTGAAAACAAATATTTGCTTTTGGTGGTCCTCCAGAGTTTCATTTTTGAGATCATTAGTGGTCTACGAGGAGCTGGAACCAATTCATGCATTTCATCATAGATGCATCGAAATTTCCAAACGTGTGTTACGTTCCGCTCTTTTGCTTCCTTGTAGTTTATAACAAAGCGCTATTCACTAACTGTATCTCTTTTTATTTCAGCTACAACACCAGTAGTTGAATTGCTGTCAGAGAGTGTGAATCAGCTGTCATTAAGAATGACAATGACTTGGTAGGATTGCTAATGATACGTTCGTGCCTGATATGCAATACCCTTTCCTGACTGTTCGATTAAATGCGGCTTTTAGACGAAGAATCGCACCCTCTCAGAAATTTGATGGTGATAGTGCTGGGTCACGCTTGCAGGTGAAGTATATAAATTGGTTTAAGCAGAAATTAATCGCTGTATTTGTTAGTGAAGCTCAACATTCTCCATATGAGGTAATTGAGGTCACTGTAAGAAATTGTGGCAATTGTAGCACAACTATGGTTTGCTTAGTACTTAGTAGGGCATTCTTGAAACCAATGGTCAGTTCATTCACATGAGTGATTACCCCGGTGGACAAACAATGATC
>CM020189.1:19376872-19402548 GCA_009805545.1 Oryza longistaminata
TAAATTTATATTTATAAACTTTGTATTTGAATATTTATATTTATTATTGATTGTATCAGAAAATATTTTTATGGGCTAAGAAAGGAAATAAAGCATCACAAAACGTTGTTTATATGGGCAAAAGCACTCGTGGGTTCGCAGCACGAAAATGAAACGGGAAAGGTTGTTAGAGCAAGTTTAATAGTATAGCCAACTACTAGCTCCAATTCATCTATAGCCAATCTAATAGATCATTCATACAATAGTTATATACTACACTATTAATATTTGGTCCCGCCTGTCATACACACACTGCGTCTTGGAGTCCGTACTACAGCTGGCTACAAATATGTAGCCCACTACCCTTCTCTCTCCTTATTTATCTCCTTAAAAAATATTTGTAGCTGGCTTATAGCCTGCTATTGTACCTGCTCTTATAGAGAGAAAAAAAAGGAAAGGTTATAAAAAAAGGAAAGGTTTTTTGTTTTTTGTCGTTTCCCACCCGAGACAAGTTTGTGGAAACTCCAGCTGAGAGAGAAAATGAAAAGAAAAAAAAGAGAAAAATGAAAAGAAAGAAAAAAAAACAAATTGTCCCTCTCCTCCCTTTCGCTTCACTGTTGTCCTGATGTCCTGCCACTAGTTCCTACTTGACGCCTGAATTCTTCGCTCCATCTTATCACTGTTCGTCCTTCTTCACTGCCGCAAGCATTTTTTCCAACGCTTCACACCTCGACACTGCCCACCGGCCACTGCCTGGGATTGAAGTATTCTCTTTCCTCTACCTCCAAGCCGTGGGATCTAAGGGCGCTATCCGTGCCCACAATTGAATCATAGGTATTCAAACTTCTAAATTTAACTCTAAAAATTGGATTTGGACTGGAGTTGTAGAGTAGTCTAACCCAGCTTCACCTCTCTAGTTTATTTTATGAGAGCGCCTAGGTGAAGCTAAAATCGTTTGGTTGGGCTCCAGCACCAGGAGAGATGAAGTTGCAGATAGAGTCAATGCCAAATAGGCCTTTATTATACATGCAGTGTAGAAGGAAAATCCAGTACAAGAAAAATTCCCTATGTAGTGTAGAAAGCATAAGAAATGAACAGAGGCACATGGCACATATATACATTTGCACAAGTTATGAAGGACCAAAATGTGAAACAGAAGTATTGGTGGATCTTGCTTATATGGATAAAGCAAAGGCAATGGGTGGAGAGGAGAACCCATGGGAACTGAAAATCTTCAAGGCCTTGTCCCGTTTGCAGCGGACTACAATGTCCATACCAGTCTCCTCCCCCTCCACTATTTTATAGGTGGTGAGATTTAAATACATCTTCCTTGGATAGAATTCATGTATATCTTTATCATAAGACATGTGGTGTTCGCGATCATCAAGCCTGAATGTAATGCAAGAAAAGCTCCCCTCGTCCTCCATGGAAGCCAAGCATAGCTTCTTCCCCCACACCAACCTCTTCATGTGCCTCGGTTTTCACCGGGAACTCGGTGATGGATAACTTGAGATGAGGAGCGGATGAGACTAGACGGATGCCGTACGCGTTGATGGGGCCGCTCTCCCAACAACGGCCAAGAAAGATGCCTGTGTGGCCTACTAGTGGCATCGCGGAGCCGAAGAACGGCAGGCCGTAGTCGTACAGCTTGTGCCATCGGTGAGTGCCGGTATCAAATGCATAGGTTGTCATCTTGCCCATATTATTCACGGACACAAGCAGATAGGGGAGAAATAGCACGTAGGAGGTGACGAGGATGAGGGGCAGGGCGAGGTACCCAGCCGGGGAGAGCATACAAGGGAAGCATATGGGATCCGGCATGGCCTCCCACGAGCATATAAATTGGTTAAGCAGAAATTAATCACTGTATTTTGTAGTGAAGCTCAACATTCTCCATATGAGTAATTGAGGTCACTGTAAGAAATTGTGGCAATTGTAGCACAACTATGGTTTGCTTAGTACTTAGTAGGGTCATTGAAACCAATGGTCAGTTCCATTCATCATGATTGATTACCCGGTGGACAACAATTGTATATAATTGTCAACAGACAGGAAAAACACTTCGATATTCCTGCACCTGTAAGTTGTGTGATGAGTGATGACAATATGTCTGCTTTTCTTATAGGACAAATCAAGTGGGCACAATGAGGAATCCTGCTCATGTACAAGCTCTAACAGAGAAAGTTGGGGTAGATGTTCCTCTTTAGGGGGAGCTAGTGACGACTCATTCCCTGGCGATATTAGTGATAAGCAAGAGGTAAGTTGCCTCTCTTACTTCCCTTTCAGTTTAGTTGTGTGTACTAAAAATACGATGAAAGCAGGCACATTGGATGTGAGGTAATTATGATAAATATTTTGCATGATATTTAGATTAATACTGTTATATAGCTTAAGTTGATTAGCTTAGTGTTACTAATCGTTTATTTGGGTTTCTCTCAAATAAGTTCAATATTTTTTCTCATTACAAAATCTCAGATACTGTAAATGTGTCTTGTAGAATATGACTGTAAAGGCTCTGGCAACACCGCTAAGACAGAAAGACAGCAAATCAACAACCCCAAAAACAAAGGAGAAGAAGAAGTCACTATGGAAGAAGCTTAACCGTGAGAGGGCAGGGGCGGGTGATAGTCTATCGCAACGCTTGAAGATGTGCCTCAGTCATTCTTCTCGTCACAAGAGAGTCAAATCATCTGGGATAGTGTAACAACTTATTAGCCTTGACAAAGTCCATCTCAACGAATCACTGACACTGATCAGTTCCGTCAACACCGAATCGCCTTGATTTGATTCTGACTTACCTGCTGGCACTACCAGTGCCAGATTGTAACTTGTAACACTGGTGAGTACATACTCGATTGCCATGGCTCGTGTCAAGCTTCGCAGGAGCCCATGAGCTTGAGCGACACGCCCTTGTATTTGCTGTCTCCTGTAATTGCGATCTCTGGCTCGCTGTTTATTTTCCTTTTACCACTTGAATGTTGTAAATTACAATGCTGTAGTGCAAGAGTGCGACTGCAGCTTGTTGGTGAGATGAAAGGGATGTCGTACGTCATTTTTTTATTGTGTCCTGTTCATATTTATTTAATCATTCTGCTATTTAACTTTATTGGAAGGGACGGATAAATTGGATCGGAGGCATAACAATTGTTGAGCTCTTGGAACTTTATACCCAAAAATTGTAAAAACTCTACCCAATTTTTAAAACATTCAACTTAAAATTTGAAGTTCCAACCTAAATTTTAAAACTTTATATTCAACAACTCTACCTTGAGTTTAAAATTTTTAATTCAAAATTTAAAACTTTTAGTTCGAACTTTGAAACTTTCTATTTTAAATTAAGAAAACTTCACCTAAATTTTAAAACTTTCTACTATAAATTTTAAATTACACCCCAAATATAAAACTTTGTATTTGAATATTTAGATTTATTATTGATTGTATCAGAAAACATTTATGGTCTAAGAAAGGAAATAAAGCATCACAAAACGCTGTTTATATGGGCAAAAAGCACTCGTGGGTTCGCAGCCCGAAAATGAAACGGGAAAGGTTGTTATAAAAAAGGGAAGTTTTTTTTTTTTCGTTTCCCACTCGAGACAAGTTTGTGGAAACTCCAGCTGAGAGAGAAAAATGAAAAGAAAGAAAAGAGAAAAAAGAAAAGAAAGAAAAAAAAGAAAACCAAATTGTCCCTCTCCCTTTCGCTTCTATGTCGTGCTGATGTCCTGCCACTAGGTTGCTACTTGACGCCTGAATTCTTCGCTCCATCTTCTTTAGTTCCAAACTTTTCTCTTTTCAAACTTCTAACTTTTCCATCACATGAAAACTTTCCTACACACATAAACTTACAACTTTTTCATCACATCGTTTTAATTTCAACCAAACTTCCAATTTTAGCGTGAACTAAACACAACCCTTATCACTGTTCGTCCTTCTTCACTGCCGCAAGCATTTTTCCAATGCTTCTCACCTTATGCTGCCCACTGGCCAGGCGGCCACTGCCTGGGATTGAAGCATTCTCTTTCCTCTACCTCCAAGCCGTGTGATCTAAGGGCGTTACCCGTGCCCACAATTGATTCATAGGTATTCAAACTTCTAAATTTAACTCCAAAAATTAGGTTTGGACTGGAGTTGTAGAGTAGTCTAAACCCAGCTTCACATCTCTAGTTCATTTTATAAGAGCGTTTAGGTGGAGCTGAAATCGTTTGGTTGGACTCCAACATCAGGAGAGATGGAGTTGCATATGGAGTCGTGCCAAACATGCCTTTATTGTACATGTAGTGTAGAAGGAAAATTTAGTACAAGGAAATTTCCCTATGTAGTGTAGAAAGCATGAGAAATGAACATTGGCACATGGCACATATATACATTTGCACAAGTTATGAAGGACCAAAATGTGAAACAGAAGTGTTGGTGGGTCTTGCTTATATGGATAAAGCAAAGGCGATGGGTGGAGAGGAGAACCCATGGGAACTGAAAATCTTCAAGGCCTTGTCCCGTTTGCAGCGGACTACAATGTCCATATCAGTCTTCTCCCCCTCCACTATTTTATAGGTGGTGAGATTTAAATACATCTTCCTTGGATAGAATTCGTGTATATCTTTATCATAAGACATGTGGTGTTCGCGGTCATCAAGCCTGAAAGTAATGCAAGAAAAGCTCCCCTCGTCCTCCATGGAAGCCAAGCATAGCGCTTCCCCTACACCAACCTCCTCACGTGCCTCGGTTTTCACCGGGAACTCGGTGACGGATAGCTTGAGATGAGGAGTGGATGAGACTAGACGGATGCGGTATGCGTTGATAGGGCCGCTCTCCCAACAACGGCCAAGAAAGATGCCTGTGCTATTCTTAGGCAACATCAATTGTTTGAGAAAGCTTCTAAGTGTTCTTTTGCTCAGTCTCAACTTGAACATTCGGGCCACATTATGTCTGATCAGGGTGTGAGTACTGGTCCTGATAAAACTGTTGTGATGCTTGCCTAGACTATATTCCCACTAATCACACTGAGCTAAGAGGATTTTTAGGCCTCACAGGGTGCTATAGAAAGTTTGTACTCCCTCCGTCCCATAAAAATTGCATTTCTAGCTCTAAGGCTTTGTCCCACAAAAATTGTATTTCTAGCCATGTGGGGCCCAACCAATTGATTCATCTATATAAGTTTCCTTCCATCTCACGTAATTTGAGCTGCTAATGCTTATAATTTTATTAAGTATGCTAATTATATAGGTTAATTCTCTCAAACTTCCTTTTAATCATTTGTACATATGAAATATATGCATGCAGTGGATTCATTAAATAAGGTTATTGTGGTCATTTTCTAATCCTACTATTTTGTCCTAAATTAGCTAGAAATACAATTTTTATGGGACGGAGGTAGTACATCATTATCGTATATGATAATGCTATTGCAGAAGAAAGCTTTTCAGTGATCTATTGAGGCTCAACATGCTTTTGAGGCATTGAAAAAGGCTATGAGTAATACTACAGTGTTAGCTTTGCCTGATTTTACCCGGCCATTCACTTCGGAGACAGATGCTTGTGCAATGGGTATTGGTGTCGTGTTAAGCCAACAAGGTCATCCTGTGGCATATTATAGCAAGGCATTGGGAGTAAGGAATCAAAAGTTGTCTATATATGAGAAGGAATTTCTAGTGTAAAGATGCTTGTGGAAAAGTGGAGATGTTATCTGCAGAGGGTTCCTTTTGTTATTAAAACTGATCACAAGAGTCTCTGCAATCTTAATGATCAGATTTTAGGCACTGAATTACAACAAAAGGCTATGACTAAGCTGATGGGTTTGCAACATAGCTTTCAATACAAAAAGGGGTTGAAAATATAGTGGCACATGCATCGTCCCGCAGACCTCATCAGGTTAATCTTGCAGTATTATCAGTAGTTCAACCTGTTTGGATTTAGGAAGTACTGAATTCATATGTGGTTGACCCCAAAGCTCAACAATGATTAATTGAATTAGCAATGGTAAAGCAGAATAATCAGGGGTTTTCCCTAACTGATGGTATGATTAGGTTATATGGTTAAAGTGTGGATTGGAGCAAATGCTAGGTTGCAAACCAAAATTATCACAACTTTTCAGTCTACTCCTATTGGGGGGCACTCCGGGATTATGGCAACTTATCACAGATTAAAGAAACTCTTTGCTTGGCATGGGTTGAAAGCAGCAGTAGAGAACTTTGTTCAGCAGTGCCAAGTGTGCCAACAAGCCAAACATGAGAATTGTAAATTACCTGGGTTATTAGTTCCTCTTCCTATTCGAAAAGAAGCTTGGCAAGATATTTCAATGGATTTTATTGAGGTACCGGTGTCTAATGGTTGTCATTCAATTTTGGTGGTGGTTGACCGTTTTACCAAGTACAATCATTTTATCCCCTTGAAACACCCTTCTATTGTTTCCCAGGTGGCCGCTGTGGTGGATAATGTGGTGTTCAAAACACATGGTATTCTCAGATCCATTGTTTCAAACAGAGATAGGATTTTTCTCAGGAAGTTTTGGCACGAACTTTTTGCAGTGTGGAAAACTAAACTTAAACTAAACGAGTAAACCAATGTTTGGAGATGTATCTTCGGTGTGTGACTCAGGCAAATCCCAAGAAGTGGTGTTCCTACTTGCATCTGGCCGAGTTTAGGTATAACACAAATGATCATACTTCACTTGGTTGCTCCCTTCATAAAGCAATGTTTGGACAAGAACCTCTTTATGGCCAAATGCTTGATTTGTCTGAAGCTTCTCAGCCAGCTGTGGTTGATCTGATTATTGAAAGAACACAATTGAATGACTTTATGAAACAGCAGATTACCAGAGCTCAATTGTGCATGAAGCATGTCGCTGATAAAGGTCATTTTGATAGACAGTTCATGGTGGGTGAACAAGCCTTTCTGAAACTTCAACCATATGCTCAATCATCGGTAGTAAACATGCCTTATTCTAAATTGGGATTCAAATATTTTGGGCTCTATCTAGTGGAGATACGATTGGAGCAGCAACTTATAAATTGGCACCGCTGGAAGGGAGTATATGGTTCATTCGGTCTTTCATGTTTCGCAATTGAAAGGCCATGTTCCTGATTATTCACCAATATACTCTACTTTGCTTGTACCTGTCGTGCTTGACCGACGCTTGGTCAAGAAGGGGAAGGCCACGCATGTGTCAAGCGTTGATGAAATGGTCTTCTCTACGAGCTGAACACGCCACTTGGGAAGATTTTGAAGTGGCGAGAGCAAGATTTCCCGATGCGGTAGCTTGGGATGAAGCTGTCACTCAAGGGGCCGGCAATGTCGTACCTGCTACAGGAACGACAAGGATGGAAGACTACTCAATGGGGTGGCAATGTCGCACCTGCTTCAGGAACGACAAGGATGGAAGACTAAGTCTGTAGCTGCGTTGTATGCGGGTCTGTGTGATTGGGCTTGGACCTACAAGGTGGTTTCTATGAGATTTCGGCCATGTACTACTTAAAGGGGAACCTAGCCCAAGACCTGGACATGAAATGAATGAGAGAACAAAGTCTCTCCCCTATCTGACCTTCTTTCTTCCTCACATTGCTTCTCCCCTATTCTCTGTTCCTCTGCTTAGGCTATGTTTAGTTCCACGCCAAAATTGGAAATTTGAAGAAATTGAAACGATGTGACGAAAAAGTTAGAAGTTTGTGTGTGTAGAAAAGTTCGATGTGACGGAAAAGTTGAAAGTTTGAAGAAAAAAGTTGGAATCTAAACAAGACCTTACTCTTCTATCTCTCGATTTCTCCAATCAAATCTCATAGAAATCCCTGTGATGTTGGAGATGGCGGTGATAGATTGCAACAGGCCAGTTTGCATTTGCCAATTGGTTAGCAATTCATACATATTTCAAATTTAGATTTTGTATGTTACCACTTTGATATGTTGAAGAGAGAGCACTTCTATATGTTAAACAATGTCAATTCTATGAATAAATGAAATTATGCTTAATTATATATTATGTCAGCTATATATTGTACACTTAGTACTAGTGTACTACGTGATATTATACTCCCCCGTCCCTGCATATTTGACGCCGTTGATTTTTTAGCATATATTTAACCGTTCATCTTATTCAAAAACTTCTGTGAAATATGTAAAACTATGGCTATGTTTATATCTAGGGGTGTTACATTGGATATACGGACACACATTTGAAGTATTAAACATAGTCTAATAACAAAACAAATTACAGATTCCGCCTGTAAACCACGAGACGAATTTATTAAGCCTAATTAATTCGTCATTAGCAAATGTTTACTGTAGCACCATATTGTCAAATCATGGCACAATTAGGCTTAAAAGATTTGTCTCGTAACTTACACGCAATCTGTGTAATTGGTTATTTTTTTCGTCTATACTTAATACTCAATGCATGTGTCCAAACATTCAATGTGACAGGGTGTAAAATTTTGTCAGTGGATCTAAACAGGGTCTATATGTATACATAAAAGTATATTTAACAATAAATCAAATGATAGGAAAACAATTAATAATTACTTAATTTTTTAATAAGATGAACAGTCAAACATGTTTAAAAAAGTCAACAGCGTTAAATATGTAGGGACGGAGGGAGTACATGCCAAGTATTAAACTTTTGTTGTAAAAAAAAATTCTTGCATCTTCATATGTTGAATCTTTATACATTGAATACACAATATCAAACCCTGAACCCGCCTTGGAGAAGGAGAGGTAGAAGTGTGTGGCGGACTGGGTCGCTTCCCGTGTCGCCCTAGGAGTGACAAGGGGGGCCTTCTCAACACGCTTGTGGGAGGGATTAATCGAACATTGTCTTAGGAGGAGCTCATGACGGGTCATTTCCAGTGATATTATTTCCAGTGATATTATATTAGTGATAAGCAGGAGGTAGCTAGGTTGCCTCTCTAAATTCCCTTTCAGTTTTTTTGCGGGGAAAGGGAGATATATTACTCAGAATCAGAACAAACAAGTTGCGAAATAAGATTACAACTATCATCAGCCCAGAACTTAGTGAGATGTTCAGTACGGGCTTTATTTGCTAAAACATGACTAACAGAATTCTGAGAGCGATGAATTTTCTTCAGGATGATCTCCCTTCTTCCTCTCAACAGAGTATCGATGTCTCTGACAAGATGAGCCAACACCGACGTCTCCTTCTTTGCCTCCTGGATCATAGAGACAGCCACCAGGCAATCTGTCTCAACAATAATGGGAAGTAAGGTCCATTGGAGTGCCAAATTAATACCCTCCTTACAAGCAAGCAGTTCTGCTTCAAGGGCACTAGAACAACGATCAATAAAACCGCAAGCAGAGAAGATAACCACGCCACTGGAGTTTCGTAGCACCACTCCCACACCACCAGACCCAGATGAGGTCTCAAAAGATCCATCAACATTTAACTTCATCCATCTCTCTTGCGGTTTCTCCCACTTGAGAAGATCATTTAGCCGTTCCTGCTTATTGGCGCGACGATAGTTTAAGCAAGATTGGACTACATGCTTGCCCTTCGAAAGGTCTGCATGAGGAAACTGTTTAATTTCTAATAGAAAGGTGATGTAGCTCTGAAGAAATCTTATCGACACAGCAACTGGAGATGGGGGTTTGTTATGAACAATCTCATTACGCACAAACCATATTCGCCACATTAGCATAAGAAGCATAGGTCTTTCATCTTCCGGCGTCATCTCAATTTGGTCAAAAATCCAGGAGGGTGCTGTACAGTTTCCGACAACGCCGATCGACAGACTTCCAGAAGACTAAATTCCAGACCAGAGCTGTTTTGCCTGTGGGCATCGACAGAGCATATGAGAGACATCTTCCTTCTCAGTTCCACAGATAGCACAAATCTCTGATTGTTCTAGATTTCTTTTTCTCTTATTCTCCATCGTGGCTAAGCAGTTTGAGGCTGCTCTCCATACAAAAATCTTCACCTTCTGTGGCACATCACATTTCCAAATCAAATCCCATGCCTTCCTTGTCTGACTGTCGGACGAGCTTGAACTATTATCTATGTTAGACAGGGACAAAGCTAACATATATGCACTTCTGACAGAGAACCGACCCAATTTGTCAGGATGCCACGCCAAAAAACCCTCCTCCTGCCTTGAAGAGGTCCTAATCCTAAGGATCTCTTCGGCATCACATGGGAGAAACACCTGGTTCACTTTATGAACATCCCAGGAACCATCCGGGTTTAGAAGCTCTGCCACCCATTTCAGCCTACAATTCTTTTTCATTGTGATCAGCCCGCGTGAATGGTCCCTCGGGATCCAGGGATCTCGCCAGATACGGACAGACTGACCATTTCCAATTCTCCATATATATCCTTTCTTAATTAACTCCAGCCCATACTCTATAGCTCTCCATCCGGGGGAAGCATTGCCACCAAAGCTAGTGTCAACAAGGGATCCATTGGGAAAATATTTTGCTTTAAGTGTTCTAGCGCACAGGCTGTCTGGATTTGTTATGAGCCGCCAGGCTTGCCGGGCAAGCAGCGCCTGGTTAAAAAGTTTAAAATCTCTAAAACCCAAACCGCCACCATGCTTAGGTTTCGTCAGATATTTCTAGGCCCTCCAGTGTGTCTTCCTCTTGCCTTGCTCAGCCCCCCACCAGAAATTCCTAACAAGTTTATTCAGATGTTCACAAGTGGAATCCGGTAATTTAAAAATGCTCATCACATAAACTGGAATAGCCTGTATCACTGCCTTTAACATAATTTCCTTGCCTCCACTGGAAAGAAAGCATTCACCCCACATTATTATTCTCTTCCAAATATTCTCTTGAAGACTCTGAAATTTGCCCTTATTCATTCTGCCTTCGGGAGTTGGGAAGCCCAGGTATTTGCCTTCAAAACCATTACCCGAGATCTGAAGAATGGATCTCATATCATTCTGAACAGCTGCAGGTGTGGCATCATCAATCAACAGAGAACACTTAGCAGGATTGATCAGCTGACCGGTTCCTACAGCATAACTGTCGAGGACATCACGAACCACCAAGGCTTGAAACTTGTCAGCTTTGAAAAACAACAATGTGTCATCTGCGAACAGGAGATGAGAGATACCAGGTGCTTGCCGACAGATTTTTACAGGAGAAATGGACCCTTGGTTCACTTTCTCGTCCAGCAAGAGTGATAAGCCGTCCGCGACGAACAGAAACAAGAACGGTGAAAGTGGGTCTCCCTGACGAAGGCCACGGGTTGGAGCAAATGTATCAAGTAGGGTTCCATTTAATTTGACAGAGTATCTCACCGAGGTCAAACACGTCATAATCCAACTGACCCATCGGTGAGCAAAACCTAACTTGTACATTGCTTGCTCCAAGAATGACCAATCGACCCGGTCATAAGCTTTTGAGAGATCGAGCTTATAAGCACAGGCAGCTTTACTTGGGTTCTTGTTTCTTTGGATAAAGTGGAAGCACTCAAAGGCTAGCAGGGCATTGTCTGTAATCATCCTTCCCGGCACAAAGGCACTTTGATTTTGTGAAATCAACTCATCCAAAATAGGTCTCAGCCTATTCACCAAACATTTGGAGACAATCTTATAAATCACATTGCACAGACTTATCGGTCTGAAGTCCTTCAGCTCCAGCGGTTGATCCACCTTTGGGATAAGGACAATTGCTGTTTCATTTACACCCTCTGGCATAATTCCTGTATGGAAAAACTCCTTCACTGCTCGAACAATATCACTCTTTAGAAGCCCCCAATTACGCTGATAAAACCTAGCCGGGAAGCCATCTGGTCCAGGCGCCTTGAGAGGGCCGATTTGGAAGAGAGCATTGGCAATCTCCTCATCAGAGAAGCCTCTGCAGAGGGACTCGTTCATCACATCAGACACTTTCCTTTGGATCAGCCTAGTTACTCTATTAGGATCGATACTTGGATCGGCTGTGAACATGCTTTTAAAGTAGTTCGTGGCATGATTTTCCAGATCATTTTTCGTACTGTAAACAGTACCATCCGGACCCTGAAGTCTCACAATTCTGTTCTTCTTTGCCCTCCATCTCGCTTTGTTGTGGAAAAAGCGAGTGTCCCTGTCACCCTCTTTCAACCAACTTATTCTCGATCGCTGTAACCATAGCATCTCTTCTCTATATAACAGTTCATTCATATGATCCGAGGCGAGACGAATTTCTTTCTGTTCAGCGTTTGTTGCAATCAGGTCAGCTAGCCTCTTCCTGGCTTTTTCTAAACTTCTACCAACATTCCTGAATTTAGTTTTACTCCAACTCTGCAGTTCCCGCATCACCCTGCTCAAGGCACGATTAATGTCACCCAAGTGTTGTTTCTCCCCAGATTCAGACCAGGCATCCCCAATCACTTCTGCTGAGGCCGGCTCACGCTCCCAACAGATTTCATAATGCAAGCATCTCGATTGATTCACAGGGGAGGGAGGAACTGTAAACCTGAGGAGGATGGGGCAGTGATCGGAACATGGCGATGTTAGGTGGACCACCTGCGACGAACTGAAGATGTCACGCCAGCTGTTGTCCGCGAGAGCCCGGTCCAACCGCACTTTAACATTGCCTCTCCCCTCTCTTCTATTGTCATAAGTGTGAGGGACACCAGTAAACCCCAGATCATACAAATCACATGTATTCAGGACATCTCTAAAAGCTTGCATCTGAGATTCACTTCGACGTTTCACTGAGAAATGTTCAAACTGCCAGAGAGTTTCATTAAAATCCCCAATAACCAACCATGGTAACGAGGAAGACTGTTTGAGATTTTGCAAGCTGGACCACTTGTGCTGCCTATTTTCAACTCTCGGTTCGCCATAAACAAAAGTAACATGCCACTGGTGATCATTCGGGGACAGCCGCACATAAGCATCAATATATCTTTCATTTAGAGATTTAACATCTATTTGCACTGACTCATGCCAAAACAAAGCCAGCCCTCCACTCATGCCCACACTACTAACTCCCACAAAGCCTCGCATACCCAATCTACTACGAAGTCGCTTTAATTTGTCGATCTTCTGTCTAGTCTCACTAAGGAACACAATACAGGAACCTGCCTCTTTCACCAGGGCACACAGATCACGAACTGTCGTGGCGTTCCCGATACCACGACAGTTCCAAGCTAGACAATTCATTTCTCCTGACGAGACCCTACCACGGGTCCCGTCAGTTTACCAGTGGCCCCAGGGCTGGTTGCCTCCACAGCATCCGACTCCTCCTCGCCATCCGTCTTTCGAAATCTCTTCAGTGCCCTCGTAGTGTTGCTCGCCTCCTTTACTGAACTGTCAGCTTCCACCGTTTGCTGGTACTCCAAAAGGGCTTGCTTAACCCGGCCTGTTTTCAGGGTAGCAGATTGTTCCTGAACTCTTTTGCGATGGCCTGCGCTCAACTCATCCGAAGACACCTCCCCAAAGGACGCTGGTTGAAGCAGGTTGGCAATGGCCGGAATCATCTCTTGGGACGGAGCAGACTCCTTAGCTGTTCCAATCATGTTAGGGTTTTCCTCCCCAACCATCTTCATGCGTTGTGCCTGCTGAGCGAGTTGTTCGTCAACCTTCCCATCACCCTCTTTTTCCTCAAAGTTGTCATGCGCATCCACCCTTGGTGGGATTGTATTCTCCACGCTATCCCCCTGATTCTGCCTAGAAGAAGAGGAACTAGCGCTGCCTGCACCTTTGAAGAATAAATTCCTCGCCACCATTGGAGAAGAGAAAGCTTTCACCTTACTAATCCTTCTTTCAAAAGGTTTCATCGGTGAGCAACGCAGGTCAGCCGAGAAGCGGAATGGACAGTCTTCATTGGCAACTCTTCGCCCACAATCCTTATCCGCGTGTCCCAAAAAGCCGCAAATAAAACAAAAGTGTGGAACTCGCTCATACCGTAGATCAAAACTCCTTGTAACCTCTTTTCCTTGAGAGATAATCTTGATGGCAATTTTCTTCTTTAGCGGTCGGTTAACAGGAAGATCAACACGCACACGAAAGAAATCATGTTTATTTCGACCATCATCTCCAACATCAACCTCTCGAACTTTGCCCAATCTGCTGCCATATAATTCTCCCCTAGGTTTTGTCATAAGAGCCAAGGGAAGATCATAGATCCTGACCCAAATGGGTACTGATTCCAGGGGCACTTTCGAGGGGCAGGTAATACCATCAAAATCAGCCACAAGCAGAGCGTCACCCCGATGGATCCAAGGACCGCCTTGCAGAACAAACTTGTGATCACCCTCTGCCTTGAACGTTATGATGAACATGTTCTCCCGCAGGGATTTATAACTCATCTCCTCTCTCAGCCTCCATGCACGCCTCATGTCATCAAATAAGGCTGGCAGACTAGGGATTCGCATAGAATAAAACCTTGCTAACACTGTCCACTTCCCTGCATTAAGAACCTCCTCTTCTTCTAAGCTTACTTCAATTGCTTCCTCCTCTTCATTATCCACATCCCCTTCTGTGAAGGCCGCCGGTCCCATATGAGGATCCATCCTCAATGTTCTCAGCCACCTCCGCCATATCACTTCTTGCCTTAGAGCCGATGAGCAAACCACGGGCTTCAGAGGACGGCTCAAGATTCGCGAACTCCTTCACTGGATTTGCCAAGACGATCAGGCCACCATCAGACGGCTTCGGGTGGGTAATCATCTCATCGACGATCCCTTTATCACCCCCACCGCCAATGGTTGCCATGAATCTCCGAGCAAGGAAGTGCTTCCGAAACCCTAAAGACAGGCATGGTGAAGAAGGAGATTGGGAACTTGTGTTTCGCGATTTGATCGTCCCCGGTAGCACCTTTTTATACCCCTCCTTAACCCAGATCGGATCTGCTCTCAACTCCCCCACCAGATGAGGATTTGGGTAACACCTCTTTCATATCTCCCAACCATCCCAGACACGGATTGCATAAGGCCAGTACCATAAGCCGTAATCCGTCCCAGCACTTACCAACCCACCTGAGACATTCCTTCTTCTGGCGGTTTTCAGAGACCGATGATGATCCAGCCCAGACTCCAAATCCAACACCGCCGACCTACCGAAACAGTTTCCTCCAAGACCAGGGACAGGTGCAGGCAAGGAACCTGCTAGACATCTCAGCAGATCGGAGACGAGCTCCATCCAGATCCATCCCACCGGATAGGAGACGGCCGTCGACCCCCGATCGCCGGAGTATCGCCCCGTCTAAACCCTAACATTTTAGCACAGCACATAATCAGTTTTATTTGTTAATTCCCTTTCAGTTTAGCTACGTGTACTAAAACTACGATGAAAGCAGGCACATTCGACTTGAGTCACTAAAATTCTGATAAAAATTCTGCATGACATTTTGATATTATATCTTAACTTGAAGTTAGCTTAAGTTACTAGTCGCTTATTTGTGCTTCTCTCAAATAAGTTCAACATTTTTTCCATTAAATAATCTCTGATATTATGGTAAAAACTATAGCAACATTTTCAACACAAATCAAATATATTATCAAAATATATTCAATGTTTTATTTAATAAAACTAATTTAATGTTGTAGATGTTGTTAAATTTTTCTATAAATTTAATTAAACTTTTTTTAAGTTTGACTAATAAATAAAGTCAAAGCGAAATAAAAAATGATTTGTAATATGAAACAGATGATGTTATACTACTTTGTTCGGTCTTTGTCGTGCAACTTTGACTATTATTTCTCTGCTAGAATATAACGATAAATCTGTTGAGATTATAGGCATATAATGATTTAATTTATTCCATAAATAAATCATGACATTACAGATGAAAACTAGCATGAACGCATCATTAGATCTACACATGTAAACTACACAGTATAACATGAACAGATCAAATATGCGCAACATATTGAACACATACCGAGGTGACGGCACTTGAGACAAGTGTTATCTATTCTTAGGCAACATCAATTGTTTGAGAAAGCTTCTAAGTGTTCTTTTGCTCAGTCTCAACTTGAACATTCGGGCCACATTATGTCTGATCAGGGTGTGAGTACTGGTCCTGATAAAACTGTTGTGATGCTTGCCTAGACTATATTCCCACTAATCACACTGAGCTAAGAGGATTTTTAGGCCTCACAGGGTGCTATAGAAAGTTTGTACATCATTATCGTATATGATAATGCTATTGCAGAAGAAAGCTTTTCAGTGATCTATTGAGGCTCAACATGCTTTTGAGGCGTTCAAAAAGGCTATGAGTAATACCACGGTGTTAGCTTTGCCTAATTTTACCCGGCCATTCACTTCGGAGACAGATGCTTGTGCAATGGGTATTGGTGTCGTGTTGAGCCAACAAGGTCATCCTGTGGCATATTATAGCAAGGCATTGGGAGTAAGGAATCAAAAGTTGTCTATATATGAGAAGGAGTTTCTAGTCTAAAGATGCTTGTGGAAAAGTGGAGATGTTATATGCAGAGGGTTCGTTTTTGTTATTAAAACTGATCACGAGTCTATGCAATCTTAATGATTAGATTTTAGGCACTGAATTACAACAAAAGGCTATGACTAAGCTGATGGGTTTGCAATATACTCCCTCCATTCTAAAATATAAGGCACAGCCACCCTTAACCCAAAGACCAAGAAATAATTATTATCATCTTGTAGTTTGGATCATCCTAATAAATATAATGCATGCATCCAATAGAATTAGATTACATGAGAGTGGAGGTAAAAAGTAATAATTTAATGGAAAAAAGATCATAGTTAATTGCATGCTTGCATGCATGTCTTATATTATGGAACATCTTAAAAAAAGTTGTTGTGCCTTATATTATGGAATGGAGGGAGTAGCAGCTAGCTCATATGTATGTGCTCCGTAATATATATTATCTATGTTTTTACATGAGGAAACAATAACTATCATCTTTGTTTATGATATTGATATTGTATTTATAAAAGTTACCTGACTATTTTTTTAAGAGAAAGATATTTTTGCTAAACATAATCTAGAATGCTATAAAGGTTAATAATATTAAACGATATAGTCATATAAAATTTTTTTTGGATGAACTAGTGATCAACTTGTTATGAATCCAATGATCATAATGCACGACATTCACTATTTACTAGTTACATGCCTATGCATTATAATGAGATCTACGTATAAAAATAAGATTTAGTTTATTTCTAGTCTGGTTTTTATGATGTATTGATTTTTTTTTACATTTCTTTAGAGATAATATTTAATACTCTCCTAGAATAAGCAAGGTGGTACTAAACTCCACATGCATGCCATCCCATGAGGTGGGCTTTTGTGATTTTCCAAAGAATTAATCTTCGAGTGGGCTAAGGCCCATTCATTAATTCCAACAAAATCTAACAAACTCTACTCATAAGGTTTTTACATTTCGATATTTTGAGAGCTATTAATGATTAAAATTTCAAAAGTTTTGTCGAATGAAACCAAAATTAACATATATTTAAATAGAGAGGGAGTATAATTTATACCCTTGTGAGTTGTGATGACTCATCTTACAAAGGGAAGTAAAGAGGAGTGAGATGTCGGAGGATTTTTACACCGGTTGTGTCTGGCTGAGAGTTTTGACTACTCGATATCATGTAACAAAAAATTCCGACTGTTCCATAATCAAGGAGGAATGCCTCTACGGTTCTGAATTCTCTAAAAACAGAAATAGAACTGCATAAACCCATACTATTCATGCAATTTTCCATTTACCATTTTTTCTTATATAAAAACTGTTATGAAAATAGATGTACATCGGAGACACGAATTTTACGTGGAAAACCCTTGCGGGAAAAAACCACGAGCGCCGACCGACAATGATCACTATAGAGGAATTAGATACAAACGCAGGGGATACATTGGGCTGTCGCCCCCTCCCCATGCGGCTTTCAAGGGATATATATAGGAGAAATCTAGGAGTCCTATTAGATAACTAATCCGAATATACTGTGGGCCCAAAATTCGGATCACATATTTAACAATCTCCACCTTGATACGAATTTCCCTTGTAGCATAAAAATCTTCAATCTCCAAAGAACCTCGTGATGATAAAATCAATGTGCGCCAAATAGTCACGACTATAATCCACAACACCCTTGATCCAGAAGAGGTAGACCATACTTCAAACTCGCCATTGGGATATAGATCCTGAATCTGCTAGTATAAACCGATGTGAACCTAGCAGAGAAGCGAAACTGATGCACAAACTTCAAACTCGCCATGGGAATAAAATCCTGAATCTGCTGGCATTAATTTTTGGAATCCTAGCAGAAACGCGAAAAATTCTTGTGCTCAAAACAAAGTACTTAGGTCTCCTTATTTACCTTCCGGTCTGTTGGGCATGATGGTAGCAAAATTCGCCGGATAATTTGATCACCTTGTGATCTAGACAGGAGCGAGCTCTCGACGACTTGAATGTGCTTCTCTTTTTTTTTTCAGCATACTTCTCCTCTTAGGTAAATACCCCGCTGCAAAACTTCACTTGCCATAATGAGAATATTGCATCTCAATCCATTGCCATAACGAGAATATTGCATCTCAATCCAGAAGCAGTAGATCAAACTTTCAACTCGCCTTGGGAATAAAATCCTGAATTTGTTGGTATAAATTTATGAAACCCTAACAGAAACGCGAAACACTCTGGGTGTATAAAACGAAGTATTTTGATCTCTGTATATAACCTCCTGGTAAATCTGGCTTGTGAACGTAGCAATTGAAAGTGAATTTGGATTCACCTCGACAGAACCAAGCAATGCACAGAACTTGAATTCCTGGTGCGAAGGGCGTGTGCACTTAACAATTCCAACGTGAAATTTAATTCACATGAACAAGACCGAGAAGGCTTGGACTTTTCTCCTTCCTCGGGATGCGTGCGGAATAGATCAATGGCTTCAACCCTGCTGCTGCTTCTGATTTTCTCCTGCGTTGCTTGATGGACGTGATTCCGATCGATGTGTTGGAGCACCTGCTTAAATCGATCTGGTCGACACCGCTTCGGGTTTGCTTCACCGGTGATTCAATCTCACCGAATTGATTTCTGCGACGATGACGACGCGTTGCTGCTGCGGCCGATTCTCCGCGACGTGCGCTGCTGCTCCTTCCTCGGCGGCGGCAACGACGAGGCCAATCAGATCGATACTCCGATCCGAAAAATCACACCGGTGGCTGTGTGATTAGTAGATCGATCTCCAATGCTCTAATACCACTTGTTATAAAAATAGATGTACAACGGAGACACGAATTTTACGTGAAAAGCACTTGCGGGAAAAAACCACGAACGCCGACCGGCAATGATCACTGTAGAGGAATTAGATACAAACGCAGGGGACACATTGGGCTACCGCCCCCTCCCCATGCGGCTTAGAAGGGATATATATGGGAGAAATCTAGGAGTCCTATTAGATAACTAATCCGAATATACTGTAGGCCCAAAATTCGGATCACATATTTAACAAAAACAACTAATTTGTCATCATGAAAGATTATTAAGAACGCATAGAATTCTAAAATAAAACAACATGATTATAGCACGGGTCGACTTGCCTGAATAAGCTAAAAGTCGTTAGAAAGAGACATATAATTACATTTAAAAATTTAATGAAAATAAATGAAGTGAGAGAAGTAAGTTATTGGTAATGTAACATCCCCACTTATAAATAATTATTACTTCCTCCGTCAAAAAAAATTGTGGACTTACACAGATTCATTTATAAAATCCTACGTCTGCCACTGAGATTCTCTAAAAACAGAAATAGAACTGCATAAACCCATACTATTCATGCAATTTTTCATTTACCATTTTTTCTTATATAAAAACAACTAATTTGTCGTCGTGGAATATTATTAAGAACGCATAGAATTCTAAAATAAAACAACATGATTATAGCACGGGTCGATTTGCCTGAATAAGCTAAAAAGTCGCTAGAAAGAGACAGATAGTTACATTTAAAAATTTAATGAAAATAAACGAAGTGAGAGGAGTAAGTTATTGGTAATGTAACATCCCCACTTAGATTTTAACTCGTGGACTTGCACAGATGCTCGTGTTTATGAATAATTATTACTCTCTCCGTCCAAAAAAACCTAATCCTGGATTTGAATCTGGACAAATATGTGTTCATGTTCAAACTCAGAATTAGTTTTTTTTTTTTTTACGAAGGGAGTACGTATTAAGAACGAAGACGTCAATCATAAAAAAATAAAAGTGATAAAGCTATATTTAGATTTTTTGTCTAGTAGAAGAAAAGTGAGACACCATCTGCATGTACGTACGGAGTTTGGAGAGGAAGAAGAGGAGACGCTATCACCCACCACCCGTCCACTCCCGGCGAGCACATGAGCCCCACGTGTCATCCACCCCCACGAGCCGTGGGGCCCGCACCCCCGAACGGCCTCTTCGCTCCGCGCACCCAACCAACGCTGCTGCTTCCAACGCCATTTCTTGGTTTTCCATCCGCCGATCCACTCGCCCGATCCCCTGCCGATCCACACGCGCGAACGCGCCTCTCTCGCCGATCCCCCTCCTTCGAGAGCTTCGTCTCCGAGGCATTTCGGAGCATTGAGCGGCACAGGCAAAGGCAATCCCCCGCTTTCTTGATTTTTTTTTTCTTTTTCGTGGTACATATCATCGGCGGTCGGCATTTTAATCTGTATGAAACTGGCGCGTGTGTTGGTGATCCTGTTAAGAATCTGTATGTAATGTAATCTGCGATGGGAGATGTATGGCTTGCTACTGACATGTTTCTTGATTTGTTTGTTTGGGGTATTTGTTAAAGAATTGCAGATTTGCAGTATGGGCTGGTTCAAAGATTCTGCATTATTCTAGTCGGTATAAAGAAATCTTGTTGTCTGATGCTGCCATGCAATTTGGCCTCTTGTTAGGGATGATAACCAGATAAGTAGTCTACATTGTTAACTAGGAGCGAATAGAAAATTTGCAGGCACATTATCATGGACAAATCTGGTTGTTGTTGTGTTGATTGATTGAATGTCATCAAGCAAAAAAAGGTGGGTGCATACTCTTAATTGTTCGCAATGATTCTTTGCGAGAATCATGGGTTTGATGATGCAACCAAACCAAAAATGTAATCGTAGTCCTAACTACTGATGGAATATTGGGAGCAATTAGGTAGGTCCGTAGGTAGATCCTTGTCACTAGGATGTACAGGTGCTATATGCTTTTTGTAGCCTCCATTGGGCTTATGCGCATCGTGCCGCCTCAAGTTTTGTCGAGTAAGGTTTCAGGTAATGCACAACCATGATTGTTTCCTTTTATGAGGCTGGTACCTATTGTTGTAGGCGGTGTGTTTCGTGCCCCCCTGCAAGTTCATGCATCCCCAAACTAGATAGTTGATCATGTTCATGCTCTCATCACAAGCGTTGTTTACATTTGCAGGGAAGTGGCTTCTATCACCCTACAAAATTGCGTTGTTTGCTGAAATGGGGGGCGTAGTCGGGCGGGGTGATTCTCCAAGGCACACTTCACCAGCATCAAAGTTAGAGAGAAAGATGGTTGAAGCCATGCAGCAGAGAGCACAGAAAGGAACTTCTGTTAAATCATTCAATAGTGTTATTATGAAGTTCCCAAAAATTGACGAGAGTTTGAGAAACTGCAGAATTATCTTTCAGCAATTTGGTGAGTGCTAACCCTGTATGTGTACTAGTGCTATGATATTACTGATACTTATTTCTTGCGTGCTGTCAAAAGGTCAAAACTCGAAAGGAAAACTGGATTGAACATCGAAAGCAGAAACTGTCCTGAATATTAGCTCATATAGTGATGTTCTAATTTTGATTGAATTGTGTAGCCGTCAATAGCTAAATATAAAGATGTTGAAAGTTTGGAGTTGATTAACTTGTTCGAGTTACTTCAAGAAATTTTCCTCAACCTAATTACCATACAGTTTACATGTGATCCTGTAGCCTGGATCAACTAATTTATGTAACTGGAGATGATAGACCTCCTCAAGTTTTTGTTTCCTTAATCTCCCGATTTCTTTGCTTTTTCTATTTGTGAGGATTTTGGTTTCGACCTAACATCTTGTGAATTGTATTCACTTGGAAATCCCATCCTCGATCTGTGTGGCATTTCCTTTGTCCCCTTTTGTTTTCTTGTTCTCACAAATATCATTATGTTTCTCTCCAGATGAAGATTCCAATGGTGAAATAGATCAACAAGAACTTAAGCATTGTTTTCAAAAGTTGGATATCTCATTCACAGATGAGGAGATAAAAGACCTATTTCAGGCATGTGACATTTATGAAAACATGGGCATGAAATTTAATGAGTTCATTGTCTTCCTGTGCCTTGTTTATCTTCTGAATGATCCGCTTGTGTCAGAAGCAGTATCCTTCATGCTTCATTATAGCAAGTCTTCGAATTTTTGTTATCAATTCATTCTGCTGCTGCATTGCATGTATATAATTAGGAAATGTTTGCCGCTTTTTTATCTTCTCAAAAATATAATTCATACGTATTAGTAACACTAACTTTTCCCATTTGATCACAAAAATCTTAAAAATGCAAGTAGCTCGTTGCAAAGTAAGATTAAGGAATAATACTTGGGTATATGGTACCCTTGCAGAAGGGTGATATTTGTATTCTTGCATGCGTACATTGATAATCTGCATGGGCATTTAGAAAGTATGTCAAAGGAGGCTATTATTTAAGACATTTTTCATGTTGCAACAAATTCAAGACAAAATTTTGAAACAATTTCAACAGAGGTGCTTTCAAACAAAGTTGAAGAGAGACTCTAAGTGCTTTCCTAAAACTTTCATCATAGCATAAACTTGTTAGACCATACAGGGGCTTTTAAATGGATATTCTCTATATAATCTGCATCGAATTTATTCCTTACCATTTCTCCGTTGTGTTTATTTCTGGATACATTTATACCCTTGACACTATGCTTTAGAGAAAAAGAATGGGACTAGGTAGTCTTGAACCAACTTTCGAGACATTGGTTGATTCATTCGTCTTCTTGGACAAAAACAAAGATGGGTATGTCAGCAAGAATGAGATGATACAAGCGATCAACGAAACCATCGGAGGAGAACGCTCTTCTGGGCGGATAGGCATGAAAAGATTTGGTAAGTTTTCTTTTTTTGTGGTATCGTCACAAATCTCACATGAACACAGTACACACTGACAATGATGGTCCTAATACACTCTTTTGGTGGTCCCAGAGGAAATGGATTGGGACAAGAATGGAACGGTGACCTTCAAGGAGTTCCTCTTCGCTTTTACTCGTTGGGTGGGGATTGATGATAACGAAGATGACGACGATGAGGAGGGAGTGTAAAATGAAGATTTACTCATCCTGAATTAGGCCAAGTCAGCAGCCCTCAGGAGCACTCAACCAGTCCTCCTATTGTGGCTTGGAGTACTCAATGACAAACCGGAGATTAGTTCATGTTGTTTATGTTCTTGTTAATATAAAGATTGGACCCAAGTTATTTCTAGTTGTGGCGAAAGTTTAGTGGTATAAAGCTGCTTTGGTCATATGGCATTTGATCCAATTGATCGTAGATAATTAACCCTGTCATTCAAAAAAAATTGTAAGTTTGGATGTTTCAGAGATAAAAAATTGTAAAGTGTGAGGAAGTGTCATTTTCTTTGAAATTAAATGTTTGTTCTTGTATATACCCCCCTCTGTTTCAAATATAGGTTGCTTTGATGTTGTTTGTCATTCGAACTCATCTCCCCCTTCCAGCCCTATAGAATTTCCAAGGCATATCCTTCCGAATTATGGAATTTTAAAGAATTTTAGAGCAATGAGGAACCCAATAAACAAATCAAAAAAAAGCTAACACGTGGCATGCCAAAACTTTTGCGGCTAAGAAATCGTGGGCCAAATGGTAGGCAAACTTTGATAAAAAATTGTACCCATGACAAGTGGCGATATTGGGTTAAATGTTGTGACATGACAAAAGTTCGATCAGAAAACAAACAATAGATTAAGTTGATCAAACTAGGTGACACCGTGGATATGGATCATCGTAAGATTTAACCCATAAGATAAAACTACCTTAATATGACCCATTACATACAAATGGGTCACCTTTACTTTAATAAATCCTAGCTACGTCACTGCCTACTTGACAAAGTTACGGTAAAGCATAGCTACGAACCAAACACGCACTAAGTGTTGAAACAGTTGGAGGGGTGTGTAAAAATCCACATTTTATCCACCAAATAGTAATGACAATTATTTTTTGAGGGGATTGTTGGGGAATGGGGCCTTATTAGAGCACCCGCAATGGTAAAGTAAGGTGCTCTCTATAAAACATGTACATCTCAGCAATAGACTAAATTAATAGTAAACCACATCAATAGTATGTCTACATGGGTATCTATAGCTCTCTCATACATTGTCTCGTTTTTCTCTATAGACTATCCCTAAGGGCACCCACAATGGTTATCTATAGGCTCTCTATAGGAGATCCATGTCAGCATATTTTCCTACTTGGAAGATATTAAATGAAGAGAGAGCAAAGCTATCTACTAACTTAGAGATAGTCTATAAAGAAAAACGAGACAATGCATGAGAGAGCTATAGATACCCATGTAGACATACTGTTGAGGTGATTTACTATTAATCTAGTCTATTGCTGAGATGTACATGTTTTATAGATAGCACCTTACTTTACCATTGTGGGTGCTCTTAGGGATATGCTAGAAATGCTTTAATACTCTTATTTTTTTTAAAAAAAAAAGAATTGAGTTGCTGACTCATCCCTGGATCAGGAGCGACGTAGATGAACTACCGACCAATCCCCATGGAGCTGCTGCTGTAATCCACACGACAGAGTCAGAGATCTGGGGACTCAAGTCCCAAGAACACCCCTCCCTCCCCTCCCAGCCAGGAGAAATCCAAGGTAATCCATAATCTCCCTTGAGCATTCCTGCAAATCCTGGGGGTTTTTTTTTTTCAATTTCTTGGTTTCTTGATGTCTCTCAAGTATAGGCGATATCCTGGATTCCTTTCATCATGGTTAGGCTGTTCTTAGCGCTTTGCTGAATTGCATTTCTTGAATTCATTTCATCGCGCTGCACCGATTGCTGTTCTTCTATGGATTTGACACTGAAAAGGGGGGCAGCGTGATTCACTCGAGTTGAGATTTCTCAGGTGTCAAAAAGCAAAACGACATTGATGCATGAGTGTTCTTGGATGCTTCTTTACATATGTAGCAGGAAACTATAGGATGAGGAAAAGGAACTCCTTGAAGTTCAGTATTTCTGTTTGGTTGATGCATATTTGCAGGACTGAAAACATTGGAAAGTGTAACTAAGCAGTAAGAAGATCTGAATATGAGTGGAAGACGTGATGATTCAGGTACTTTTACCATCAGGCACTGAGCATTCACTTTCTTTATCACTGCATTGAATTGCATAATATGCTCCTGCTGCCCTCAAAAGAGCAAATTGGAGAATCAGTCATATTGCACAGTGAAGTGAATAATGTGTGGTGATCATGCACAAATTGGTGACCAAAAACAAAATTCTGCAACTTCTTGGAGTACTTCAGATTTGGTCATTTTCAATGGGTGTGCATTTACTAGTTTGCTCTTTAGTGCTGACAGATAAGATTTTGCCTGTCGAGAAGGTCTTGCATGATGAATTCATATTTCATTTTTCTCATTCAGCTAAGATGGCAAAACTGAAGGAGCTATTGCACAGAAGTGAAAACCGTATCTGTGCTGACTGCAGCGCGCCTGACCCCAAATGGGCGTAAGTATTTTCAACCTGATTCAAACTGTCTGCAGAGCATCTGATTCCCAGT
>CM020189.1:19402671-19460234 GCA_009805545.1 Oryza longistaminata
TTTATTTTCTCTGGCAATGGTATTTGCACAAGGAAAAAAACCAGGCAGCATGTATTGAGGAAAAATGAATGATGCACACACAGCCTTAAATCTGAAGAATCCCTTCCATTTTTCCCCATACCTGTCATTATGAGCATAATCAGGCTATTGTACGCTGATTTTAATTAGGGGCTTCTCTTGACTGATATTTCCTTGCAATTAATTGTTTTTTTCCTTACAGATCAGCTAACATAGGAGTATTCATATGCCTCAAGTGTTCCGGTGTTCACAGAAGTCTTGGCACACACATTTCAAAGGTTTCTCCAATGGCAATATAGATAGTGCTAGAAATCTTATCATCTTTCTTATCCAATTGAATTCAGCAAGTTTTTCTGTATTTACAGCATAGGCAAAGTTTGCAATGACAATTATGGCATAGCATACATCATGTTTTGAGCATAATCACCATTCAGTATTTGTTTGGAGCAGGTTCTGTCAGTCACACTAGATCAGTGGAGTGACAATGAAATCGATAACATGATCGAAGTCGGTGGAAATTCTCACGCCAATGCTATATATGAAGCCTTCCTGCCGCAGAACCACAGCAAGCCACATCCAGATTCTACCCAGGAAGAGCGAGAAAAGTTCATCAGGTATTTTCTAGCTCTGTTAATTTGCAGCACTTTCAAGTGCAAGGTATGCAACTCTCTCATCTGAATTCCCAGATACAAGTCAATATTTTGGAGCTTCCCTTTTGTTCTGCAAATTGAACTGAAGAAATAGCTTAAAAAAAAATGCTCTCCTATGGTGTTTCAGTTATATCAAATGACAGATACAGTTAATTACAATTCTTCAGGTCAAAATATGAGTTACAAGAGTTTCTTGAGCCAAGCCTACGGATTGTTTCTCATCAGTCTAGCGACTCCGGGAAACATGCAGGCAGTGCTTCCCATTCTGTCAGTTCCAAGAGCGAAGTAGGCAGCACTGTCCTAAACCTGCAAATTGCATTTTGTTCTACCTTACTTAGCATGTTCTGCGACTCTTAGATTCAAATTTAGAGACCCCCGATCTGATTTGCAGGTAGGCATGGTTGAGTTCATCGGAATATTGAATGTCAAGGTGAAAGGAGGCACCAACCTAGCCATCAGAGACATGTCAAGCAGTGATCCTTATGTAGTCCTGACCCTTGGGCAACAGGTAGCAATCACATCTCTCCAGTATTATGAAATCCTAATTTTCTGATGGTTTCTCGGCAACTAAATTCAAGATCGAATTCATCCATTTGTGCCGAAAGCAAAAATTGCTTCCAAATTTCTCTCTCATTCAGAACAAGCAAAAATTTATTCCAAATTTCACCATATCTTCGCTGTGTGCAGAAAGCGCAAACCTCGGTGATCAAAGCCAACCTGAACCCAGTCTGGAACGAAGAACTCAAGCTCTCTGTTCCTCAGCAATACGGTCCTCTCAAACTGGTAAATCACCTCACAGAATCACAACCAAACCTTTGAAAATCTTCTAATCTGTTTCTCTTCCATCTGATATAGTTATAAATAATCTAATTGTTCGTCCATCAAATAATTGAAATTTTCTGATTGTCCTTACATCTGACAATTAGTTTCTCTGATCAAGTGTCCGTACATCTGACGATTAATTTTATGATTTGTTCATACATCTGACAATTGGTTTCTCTGATCAAGTGTTCATCCATCTGATAATTGTGATCTTTGCGTTTCTTGGATGCAGCAAGTGTTCGACCACGACATGCTGTCCAAGGACGACCTGATGGGGGAGGCCGAGATCGACCTGCAGCCGATGATCAACGCGGCGGCGGCGTTCGGCGACCCGGGGCTGCTCGGCGACCGGCAGATCGGCCGGTGGCTCAAGTCCGGCGACAACGCGCTCGTCAGGGACAGCGCCGTCGTGGTCGCCGGCGGCGAGGTGAAGCAGGAGCTGGCCCTCAAGCTGCAGTTCACCGAGTCCGGCGAGGTGGAGCTGGAGATGCAGTGGTTTCCACTCAACATGTAGAACAAATCACGCTGTCACTTCGGATTTCAAGCTGGAGAATTTTAGAAAGGATAAAATTGTGGGTTTTGGTAATGAACCACTATTACATGAGCTGTTTTTCATGTTTTCATGATGGTTTTTCAGCAAGTTTCTGCGTTGTTTACATGGCAAAATTTGCTGTGGTTCAGAAATTTTTGGTTTGGCATGAGCCATTCCCCTGTTGACTTGGTTCATCTAATTCCAATAAAAATTCATCTTTGCTCCGGTTAAAGTTCTGTACCGGTGTTAAATTGCTTGAATGTTTTCAAGCTTGGCTCTCTCCTCGGAATTTCTACAACTCCTCGGGAGTTTTACAAAATAAAATTGCTGAAATGTTGTCAAGCTTTCACTCTTCGGACGGAGTTTCTACAACTCCTCGGGAGTTTAACAAAATTTTAGTAGCTTTTGCTCTTCGGACTTCGGATTAACTCCTCGAGAGTTTCTGCAAGATTTTTGTTACAATTTTAATTTAGTCAGCTAAGCTATCTCAGATTTTTTTTTTCCTCAATAGTGCATTGAATTATTTTTGCTCCGGGAAACTGATGTTGGGATAACCGTCAGGTAAATGCCAGAGAACATAGAAAACAATAAAATTTGCCAAAAAAAAGAACCTTAGAGACATGAGTTTCGCTGAAATTTGCCAATAAAAAAAAGAAGCAGAAAATCGATGTAGAAATAGTGAAGGCTTCAGTGTGTGTAACAACATTAAGCGATCAGCGACGATAGAATCGCCTCACAGAAATCCGCTAAAGATCCTTTCGGACCTGAATCATCATAAGCCCTCCGATGGTAGTATCAAATCGATACCACGAGAAACAATGCTCCTATTTGATTTGAGTGTTTTTGGCAATGTTATATTGGATGTCATTAGCCTCACTTTACTCCGAAAAATCACTGTTCCCAAAAATTACTGGTGCCCAGATTTGACATATTCCATGTGTTCCATGCTTCAAAATCAAGGATTCAGAACAGTTAAGTTTTACAGATCCGTTTCCCGAAGCAAACGTTTTCGTAATGAATTTGTATTTCGAGAATAATACAATGCTCTATTCAGAAAAAAAGAACTGGAAAGGATTGAACTGTAAAACTGCAATGCTCAGTGGAAAGAGAAGTCGTTTTTTGGATTGAAAGCTCACGGCGACTGACGCCGCCACTGCTAAAACCCATTAAAATCATCATTGCATTGCGCTTCGCAAATCCAGTACCTTCATCCATGTTTTTTTAGCAAATGTTTCAACCAAAAAATAGCAGAGGCTTTGAGAGGCAGAATAAAAAAACAGAAAACAAAAAAAAAGAGGAGAAATCGATGCAAAAAAAAAAAGTACTAAGGAGAGGGAAGGCTTCAGTGTGTGTAACAACATTAAGCGATCAACGACGACAGAATCGCCTCACAGAAATCCGCTAAGATCCTTTCGGACCTGAATCATCACAAGCCCCCTCTGATGGATTTATCAAATCGATAGCACCAAACACCACGAGAAACAAATCGAGATCGCGGATCTGCACGAGGAGAACCAAATCGAGATCGACAAAACGAACTGGAAAAGGAGATGGACCAATCCAAATCGAGATCGACAAAACGAACTGGAAAAGAGATGGAGGCTGGAATCAAAATCAAAATCAAAATCGCCGCATCGAAGCAGATCTGAAGGGGAGAGGAGGGGCGAGATGACGGCGGCTGGCGGCTAGGGCTTGGCTTCTCCTGTTCAGGGCGATGGCTTTATAGAGAGGCGGAGCTCGAATTAGGTCACCGCAAATCTGGGAGAAATTACGCTTCTGCCCTCGGCCGAATCAAAAATGGCTAACGAACCGAGACCGTCCGATCGCCCGATTGGTATTTGACGGTCCAGATAGAGGGCAGTTAAAAATCGAAACAAATGAGGAGGCTTTTTCACGAATCCTGAGCACACTACTTTTTCTTTCTTCGGTTGCACAGGATATACATACGTGCATATACATCACTACACACACAACATTATTTTCGTATGAATATGATCTCTAACCCACGCTAAAGAGACGAAAATTAGCGGTGTCTCGATAAATTTCAATTGCAAACCCATTTACATGTGCGTGTAATATTTATAAGCACCGTGATTTGATCCATGTTACGTGGTCCAACACTGCTGCACACGGTGCTTAATTGGAGTACTTTGTTTCTATCTTTTTTTTTTCGATTATACATAAGACACATACACACGCATACCACACCCACACGTGAATACGTCGCTTGGTCGATACGCACGCTCAAAAAAGACGTAGACCGGTGGCCACTCTTAGATTCATTAGGTTTTATTAGGGTGATATGTGTGATATGACGCTCAAGAATACGTAGACTAGTGGCCACTCTCAGCTTTAGCTTTATTAAGTTTTACTAGAAAAAAGCTCGTGCTTTGCAACGGGCGAAAACTATTTTAATATTATTATTGCTACTCTCTTCGGGATGATAATACTTGTCGTTTTAGACAAGGGTCAAGTCAAACTTTAGAATCTTTAATTGTGAATTATTTTTTAAATATTCGTCTTTCAAATATGGTGACTACATGTATAAATTAGTCTTCAAAAGTACTTTGATAAAATCATATATTTGTTAACACTTTTATACATGTTATAATAAAAAATAGTGGTCAAAGTTAATTTTTGGGAGACCGTGCTCTTGTCCAAAACGATAAGTATTATCAACCCGGAGGGAGTATATGGTTTAGTTTAAATCAAATTCATTGTGGAAATTCACTTGGATATATATATATTTTTTAGAACATCGAATCCATTCGTAAAGTTAGCATGCGAGTTTTCTTATACGACTCCTTCTGTATATTAAAAGCGAATGAACTTAAAAACCGACTCAAATACAAATTTGTATTTCCAAAAGCGAACAAACTTAAAAACAGACTCATACACGGACGATGTATCAAAATACCGGTAAAAACATCTTCAATTTTTATAATAGTAGAGATTTAGATGATATGTCAATGTGTAATAGGATTTGAAACATGTTGGATGGAGTTGTATACCCATGACTAGGTTTAAAAATCTATGGAAATCAATCGTGAAATTTGGACTTCTCGGACCAGGCAAAAGATACAAACACTCGGTTTTTGGGTCAAGTAAAAAAACTGAATTTTAAAATTTTTATAACATATATATTCGGATTTTTTTATCAGTTTATCAAGTTATTTTGTATTTTCAATAAAGATGAATTATTGTGCTATATGCAGATATGCAGAAAAACACTGCTACTTTGAGTAACATTCTTCAGGGGTACACACTGTCAGAGTTACGGATACCACATACCTAATAGTAATTGATTAAATCTCGGTAGAACCCACCACATATCATGTCTTATACGGAGACTGACCTCGGATATGGATAAAAGGAAAGACAACCAGAGTTCTAAATGGAACGACAAGGACCTATGGGTATAAATACAAGACCCATTAACATACACGGAATAAACAGAAGCCACAACATACAAGCCAACATACGTCAAGACAAGACGCCGGATATCGATTTTAGGGATAAGCACAGCTAGTCCCCTACCTGGCGCGCAATACTGTGTTAAGCAGAGGCCGTGTTAGCCAAATTCTCTGTTTCATTGTCTGACCTGAAAATTGAGCTAAGCTCCTGAAATCTCCCCCTTAGCACAGTTTCAAACGATAATCAAACAACTAGTTGTGCAAGAAATCACACATTATATATTCCATATGGTAAGCAAAATTTGCTTACCAATTCGGCCGTTACAACTAGTGTTCTCCTTTCCAAAAAATAACTATAGACAAAAAGAATTAAGGCATCTGGACCTGTATATATCATCTGCACACCAAGGAATAAACCAAACCAAAGACCAAACTTTCAGCAACTGTATAATATGCTGCATTGCCAGCAGAGATAATCTAAGAGAGTTCGCAGCTCCTCCCCACACATCAACAGAGGATAGATCGGGCATCGACCACCGACTGCGGTGGATCGAGGTCCTTGTCCTGCAGGGAGTTGCCTAGATGCTTTTGCATTTCTGATGCAAAGACATCGTCCAGGATCTGCACACAACACTCAAGGTCAGGATTATCATTACAAAGGTAAAGACATTTTGGTGTTTTTCAGAATTTTAAGATTCTTTGTTAACTTGTCTTAATAATTGAACAAATACAGAGCCTATATATGCACAGTTCACATATTATTTGATAGTGGATAAAATATTGGTGTTAAGTATGGGCTTACCCCTAATGCATAATCAGATCCTCTGTACCATATCCTGTTCTCTTTTCTGCTCTCAAGAAACCTCAACACAATCTGTCCAAACCCCAAGTTAGTATGTAAGCACAATTTGCACCAGAATAAAATGTTAGAGTTGGTCTCGTTTTGTCATATTTACCTGGCCCAACCTGTCCCAGAAACCTCGGCAAATAGCAACAAATATTCTGCTGGAAAAGACTTCATGGAGATTGTAAATGGAATCAGAGAGATGAACACGGAGAGCCTGCATCCTCTCACGTATATCGCTTTCTCCTTCGCTTTCTCTCGTTTCTTCAAGAATCCGTTTTAGCCTAGTGGTCCGGTTAGCTTGTGCCTGAAATCAATAACCAAAACTTATGGCACCTCTGTATGTAAACTACCTTAGTTAACATTGGACCAAAATGCTGCATTGGTAAAAGGTCTGTAAAACTTCATTCTTACATTACTGACAAGCTTCTCCACAATTGCTTGCAGGTATTTCTTATACTTTTTCCTCAACATTACTGTGATGGAGTTCATTTGCTCTCCGAAAACAGCATTCCCATTTGTTATTGTTAGATATGCTGCCCATGATTTGAGACTATCTTCAACTCGGCAGTGTAACACGTCTAACATTCTTTTAACTGTGTTCATGAATGTTCCTAACTGTGATGAGGGAAAACCAAGTGGTTACTAATAAACTAAACACCACAGCCTACGGAACACTTGACAATGCAAACAAACCTGATTCGGTACAACATAAGGGCTTATAGATTGCCTTCTTGTCAATCTTTGAACCTGCTTCTCAAGAATTTTTGGTATGCCGTCTCTCAGAGGTAGTAGAGTTTCCATGTATTGCTTCTCCAGTGCCTTCATAATTTCTCTCTCCACATCAGCAATAGCCTGAATCAGAAAATGAATATCAATCGAGTCCAACACATGACAAGCATGGGGAGTTGATCATTCAAGGACTATGAAGTGTGTACTTACACTCTCTAAACTCATCAGATAATGTGGCCATCTGTTGATAACTACTCCATATTCATTTATGCTTTCTTTTATTTGTTCATACATTTGCTCGACAAATGTCGAGGTTGTTGAGACTGCAGGGCATGATAACTGCAAAGGTAGGTGAGGAATATAAGCAAAGGAAGTGCGAGTGCTAAGGTCTGCTTAATCATCAATGTGTTTATGGTTACCTTATCAGCTCTGCAATTGTCAAGTAACTGCAATCGGGTATCTTCAATCCACACCATGATGTAGCCATGAAATAAATCCCTTGAAACCACACCCCCATGCACAGGTCTAAAATTTTATAGTCAAAACAAATGAAGCAGTAACACATTAGTGTTCAATGTATCAGCTCAAAAGAATGTGACAGTTTGGGAGCACAATCAACCGGAAAAAACAGCAGTAGATCAACTATTCAACTGTATCTTACCTCACTTGCCAAGAGTCAAGATCTCTCTCAAAATCCGCAGTAGCAATGAGCAGTTCAGCAACATGTTCTAGTGGTCTTGATGGGGGACTTGCAGAAAGAAAACCCTTCAATCGTTTGCAGAGCTCGGTACTGTACAGGGATGCTGCTATATTTGGCAGATCTATTGAACTAAAGGAAAACAAAAAAAAAATCTGTGAGATACGCTCCCATTGTACAAAAGAAATTAATTTCCTCCACTAGAGTGTATAGATGTGTTACCTTGGAAGTATATTCTGATTGTGAATCTTAATATCTGCTTGAATTTCACAACTTATGTTAATACATATAGTCTTCATTTTGAGATATGCAGCAGAAATAGCCATAGGGTCCGTAAGAAGGCTGTCATTGTTGCTTGACATGAATTCGTCTGTCTCAATCATATGCCTCCTGCACCTTTTTGCCGCAGCAGTCTGTAAAAGGGAAGTTTATGCTATTCAATTCTGTGTACACAAAGAGTAAGCAAAAGCACAGCCTGTTGTCCATTTCTGCTAGTTGGAATACCAATTATTTTGCAAAACCGATTTTGAAAGGTGTTTGCAAAAATTCCCGATTAGCGATCAATGTCTGTGCTTGAACAGGAGATCATATAATAATAACATAAAAGTGTGAACTCTGCAACTGGACCAAAAAAACTATTTATTGACAAAGATTAATTAGCTTATGTTCAAAACAAAAATATGGTAACATTAGTGAATTGCACATTGTCATCATTGCCTGGTACAATTTTTGAATAATCAACCTAAATCAAGTTTGAGTTCTTCACTTTCCTCAGTAAAAATCCAGTGCAGTTTCACAGTAAGAATTTTCAGGCAGATTAAAAATGAAAGTTTTGAATTTTGATCTATCACTTTTAGAATATAAATGCAGCTATCTCTGATACATAATTAAAGTTAAACTAGATGGCTGCTAAGTTCATTGCTCTGAGAAAAAAAGAATATAGCATCCAAAAGGAAAATGCACAAAGTATCTGCATCTACAATCTCACCTGTAAATAGTTCCGGAGTATGTTTTGTGCTTCATTGGAGAGTATGTCATGCAGTACACTGAATATCTGAACTGCAGGTGCTAAAGCTGGGGCAGCACAATCTGATATGGGACCAAATAGGTCAGACAAACCAGTAGGAGAATTCTCATCCAAGGACTTGTAATTTTCAAACACAACTGCAAGGAGGCTCTTGATCCGATCTTCGCAATCTAATAGTATGCTTCTCTGCAATAAATAAAAAATAAGTTTCCATAATTATTTTATTCTTTACATTTTATTGGAATCAAGAATTATCAAAATGTGTTTATTTGCTGGCATGCTACAGAACATAATTATATATTTCAATTGCTATATCTGAATTCTTGTTAAATGGAAGTATATATGGAGTAAATTTAGCTAACATATTACCTCTTGTCTCGTCAAAGTCCTATCATCACGTGCTTTCATTACAGGGAGAAGCAGTTCATATGCAAGTTCCAAGCAATCTTTTGTTGGTGTTGCAACATTCAAAATGTAAGACAAGTATCTGTAGAAAGTAAGATGCAACGTTAGCATGTTTTGGTATATTCAGTAACCAATGAGTGACTGTATGCAACCTAACAACATATCACCTCAATTTTCTATATGCGTCTGATACCCCATAGTAATCTGAAAACTCGTCCAATAGCCATTTCCATGAACCACTGACATGCAACATTTTGCTATTGAAATTCTGAGCTCTCATTGCTGCTTCCAGAACCATGTCATATACAATAGTATCCACAGCTGGACCGCCTTGCAGCATCTATAATGACACCATGCAAAAGTTTAGAACATATGTTGGAATTTTTGGTCCAAAAATATACGAGCATGAAAATAATAGACCAACCTTCGCAGCTCCTTGATTGTCAGAAGAGACAGAGAAATTTATACAAAGCTGAATTTTTCCCACGCATTCTTGATCATCAAGATATAAAGGCCACCACTTAATGATTTCCTCCTGCTGTTTTTTTTCCCCACAAACGTGCCAAGTTGAGAAATGGGTTCATGAAACAATTGCACCAAATGAAGGTGAGCAACGAGCAGGACATACATGAGTATCAGTGATCGATGAAACTTGAATTTTTGCGCGGCCTATGACAACCCTATTATTGTCTTGTACTTCGACAAGAATAGAATCTCCCTGGCTCTCTAGATAACTGGAACATATGTATTAAGATGATTAAATAATGTTCTGAGTAAGTTGCGTACTTAATAGATTGGAGTAGCAAGTGTACAAAAGAATCATAACTAGGCTAGGACTTACAAGAGTTGAGATTCACCAGTGCCTGGTTTCAAATATTGTGGAGAAATGGAATCTCTCTGGTTATCCTTGCAGGAGCTTTGCAATTCTAGCGTGCATGTGAACATTTCTGCAAGTAAGATATTGTGTTACTGATTGTGGCAACAAGATCTAGCAGAAGGTGCAGAACAAAAGAAAACTGTTAACCTTCTGGCAAAGATGTTGATGATGTGGATGTCAACATGGTAACCTGACTCTTCAGGATTTTAGAAATCTGTCTGACATACTCGCTACCAGCTTGCATGTACAGATTTCTAAAGGATGATGTTGCCCGAAGCTTTGGTCTTTGAGGTACAACACGTATTTTTTTTACTGTATGGAATGAAACATTAAGAATGTGAGTGCAAAAGGCGGTTTAAAATTTGGAACCACGCCTAACTAATCATAAATTCACAGTTTTGCTAAGAAATTTTAAAAAATGCATAATGTACATGAAAGATGGCCCATACTGAAGTTCTTGATGAACGATTGTGCGTACCTTCAATCTCAATCTGTTTAACAAGTTTTCTTCCCTTCATATTGCAACTCCCGTCCTTATCATAGATACTTTTTCCGTCATCTTGACTCTTGTGCTTGGGATGAAGCAAAAAACTCTGTATCCTATTCATCAAAAGGAGGAAAATAAGCTGAGCAAAACAAGGAAAGCAAATTGGATGCTAGTTTACTGGGAACATAATGTCATGAATGATATTTTGCATACCCAAAGGCGCTTCTCAGTACCATACACTCATCACGAAGGAATTCTGGAGCCTCCATGCAGTTTCTTGCCCATGCATTCAGACAGATCCGAAAGCACGCATCATATGCAACAAAAGATTGCCATGCACTTTGGACACTGATAATTTGGAAAAAAAAAAAAAGACCAGTAAGAACAGTGAGCAGATGAACAACATCTTCAGGGGGTAAGTTCACAGGTAAATCAAAACGCACTTAGCCGTGAAACTCGGCATCTGAGCTAACAAATTGCTCTCGACGTACGGCACATGAACACCATCTTCTTGAACATTTGATCTGGATTGTTTTTTAACAGAAAAAGAACGATGTGAGCAAGAACAATTTCATAGCGTAAAAGCTAAAATACTCCAATTTTCAACCACCAACTGACAACTGTACCTCGTAGGAAGCTCAGGCTCATGAACATCCTGGGCCAGTATATCTGCCACTGATGATACCCCAGCCCTTTCAAGGCCTCCTTTCGTTTCAGCTGCTTCCACATGATCAGATAAATCATCTCAAATCTCAACCACTTCTTCAAGGTCAAGGAAATGATCCAGAATACAATTCCACTATAAAGTAAACACTCACCAACAGTGTCAAAAATGGCCTCAACCCCATCCCCTGCAATTGGAGGGGCACTTGGTGTCCCAATGGCTTGAAATTTTTGCTCACCAAAATAATGTTCCTGAATAAGAAACCATAAATTTGCCTTTTATCTTCACAAACACAAGTCCACAAACTATGCTAACTTCGAATTTCCCCAAGCACATATAAGCTTCCAGAAATCGATCACAGTTAAATTATCATCAATGATCACAGTGAGAGAGTAAAACCCTTACATGCGAGGTGGAATCCACGGTATTGTGGCCGCTGGAGCATTTCCCGGCGAAGGCGCTCGCGGCCCGCACCTCCACCCGCAGGTTCTCCTTGGACTGCCCGCGAACCAACCCGCCGCCCCCGCCCCTCCGGCTGAGCTGCGAGGTGACCTCGTCGTCGAACGCTACCCCGCCGCGGTCCATGGCCCTCCGGAGCAGGCTGGAGTCGCCGCTGGAGCACGCCCCGTCCTCCTCCTCCTCCTCGAGCGTGTCGGAGAAGTTGCCGTAGTAGCAGTCATCGGGCACCCCCCACGACGCCACGCTCTCCTCCCCCTCCTCCCCATCCTCCTCCTCGGAGTCCGCCGCCGCGAGGAGCACGGAGTGGTGGTGCCGCCCAAGCAGCCCGGAGTGCCGCGCCGTGGTCCGCACCGGGGGGAGGCTCTTGGGGGAGAACAGCCCATTCCCCACACCGCCGCCGACGCCGACGCCGGAGCAGCCCCTCCCGTACAGCGCGGGGCTCCTCGGCGCCGCGATCTGCCCCGCGGGCAGCCGTGGTCGCCGGATTGGGGGATTGGCGAATTGGTGGTCTCGGATTTGGGGATGGATTGGATTTGGGAGTGGATTCGATTTGGGGATGAATTGGAGAGGGGAGGAGAGGGAGAAGGGGGTAGTAGTAGTAGTGGGGGGAGGGAGGAGAGGTGGTCGGCGAGGGTAGTGGGCGAGGTGGGGGGTTGTAACGGCTAGTTTCTCGGCGCGTGGTTGAATGGATCTTGCTGAGCTGGATGGGCTGAGCTGGGCTGTGGGGCCCATTTGTCAGGCAGAATGGGCTTTTGGGGCTTTGGGCCGCCAGTTACAAACGGGACTAGTGTTGGGATTTCCCTTTTATTGTTGCATGAAAACTGAGGTCCTATTCTTTTTAGCTACTTCATTGGATTATTAAGTGATTATTTGGTCCATGTATATTAATAAAAATAATCTAGGAAGGCTTTCATCCAGGGTTCACAACACCGAGAGAGGATCAAAATTCGCTCACAAGCGGTACCATCGGATTTCATGGAATCAATTCATAAACAGATAAAAACTTATGAAGTCCGGATAAATCTTGTGAACAAAATTAAAATCCATTTTTAATTTTGTTAACTTGATTGAAAAATCGAGTGGTTTATGTTTTTGACTCGATCCGGAAAGTTTGTGAACCCTGCTTTCATCTACTGTTGTATTGGTTAGAACACTGGTTCTAAGCTATCGATAAGTTTACTTTTATAAATATTCAATTTGTCCATACAATCGAGTGAATAATCTGTTGAATAGTATGTTCTAAACTGAGCCTAAATGTTCTCTTGCAAATTTTTATAAAACTCTCTTTTCTCAATTTTCCTGGGTATCAAACAAAATATTTCTCACGGATGTTTGCAAAAAAAAAAAGCCAAAATATTTTCAGCAGCATCTATAGAATTTCCTTCTGTAATTTTTAATATAAAATTTGTGGTGGTTTAGGTGTCACACTCCTGGAGTTTTGCGTTCATGATGTGTATATACGTTGGTAGGCTAGGTGTCCTTGTCCTTCCTGTTCCATCCTTTTTCCATTCTTTCTCTGCTCCGCTCCAAAAATTTCCATGTCCCATGAAGGCAGCAGCTATAGGGACAGGATAAGTTTGCCTTCAATTCCAACCAACTCCAGAAGAAATTAAAACATCGTATTAGTTCTTGAATTCTTCTAATTGCAACTTGGAGAGTACTTATTTGACTTGGTCACTCTTGACCTTGGCTTCCAATTTGCAAATTGTCCTCAGTTAAGCATGATCAAATTTGCATAAAATTGTGATTTATGTGTACCAATCATCTATGCCTCTATGCAGTCAACACTAATCCAAATCGATCTAGCTAGTGATTAATTAGCACTAATACTAACAAACTGAGAATCCAAAGATGATGATGATTATTATTAGACTTAATTACAATTTACAGTAACTCCATCTCATTACAGTTAGTAATTTGTTCCTCATGCCGTGTAGTAATTGTAGTACTAGGTACAAGCAGAGTAGGAGCAGTAATTATTCTCTCAATTTTTTTTGAAGAAAAAAAAAGAAGAAAATTAGCTAGCCGTACGGATTTTCAGAGCAAAGCCGCCGCCGCGAAGCTCCATGTACAGTTCGCCGGCGGCGAGCGATCGCGGAGCTAGCTTTAGCTGGCTCGACGCCGTACGTCGCCGGCGATGATCAGGAGAGGTAGGTGCCGCAGACGCAGGCGCCGGAGCTGCGGCCGCCGCAGCCGCAGCCCCTGCCGCCGACGAACACCGGTCCGGAGGAGGAGCGCCGCCGCCGCCGCTGCTCCCCGCCGCCGCCGGGGGAGGCCGCGGCGAAGATGATCATGGACAGCACGGACAGGCAGAGGATGACGACGCAGAACACCACGTCGCCGCCGCCGACTCCGGCCACCGCCACCGCCGCGCCGCCGTGGGGCTCGAACACCAAGCTCGCCATGGCCACCAAGCTCGCTTCTGCTCGCCGCCGATGAGCACCAAGACGACTTGAGACTTGAGACTTGAGAGTCGTCTCGCTCGCGCGCTTTTTATAGGCGATTTATTATTTTATTTCCTCTCGTAATAAATGCTCCAGTTTTATTTTCTATAGAAGAATTATACACATAGACCCCTCAATAATACTTCCTCCGTTTCAGGTTATAAAGACGGTTTCAAATTTAACTAAGTTTATAAAAAATATATTCAATTATTAATTAATGAAACTAATTTGGTATTATAAATATTAATATATTTGTCTATAAACTTAGTCAAACTTAGTCTGACTTTTATCAAAGTCAAAACATCTCATAATTAAGGGAGTATATTTTTGTGAAATGGTACTGAAATGCTTTCTTTTTTTACAAAAGTTTGAGATTTGGTTGGAATACAGGGTCGGTTGTGTAAAATCTGTTGGTATTTGGTTTGTGAATATTTGTCATGTGGGGGCTGCCATGATGGACACCATCATCAGATTCCGTTTTGTTAGATGATAACGACGGCTTAATTGATTGATAACCTAATACTACAAAAAAAGAAAAAAACTGGTACTACCACTCTACTTTAATTAGTGACACATTATTCGGTGCTAATACTAGAAAATTGCTACAGATAAGATACGTTTCCTTCACTGTCGGCATTATTAAAAAATAAAACAAAAGCACACGGATGTTGTTGATTGCATAAGTCACTGCCGTCCAATAATTAACTAAGGTACTGTTTGTTTCAGCTTAAAATTATTGTAATATAGATTATTAAATCAGATTACTCTAAGCTGGATTATAATAAGCTGACATAAAATAAGCTACGAGCTGTTTATTTATCTAGATTATTAGAGACATCTAAGGGTAGTAGGTCTTTAGCCACTCAATAATCTGTAAAAAGCTCCTCTAGATGAGATTATTGGATTATAGTAATCTAGCTTATAAATTATAATAATCTAGCACAATAATCTACTTGTTTGTTTCAGCTTACTCCTAATAATACAGATTATAATAATCTTAAGCTGGATCAAACAGAGCAAGTCTGTCCGTTTGAATCCAATGTTGTCATGCCGATGTCGTCAACTAATAACGTTGTTCCCTTATGTAAAAGGCTATGTATGTAAGTTTTTCTTTTTTCATAGAACTCTTACAAATTTTGACGTGGCATACTATAAGTAAATTTAGATTTCATGTAATTTGTATATAGTTAAATTAAATGGTATTGTTTCTAAGGGTTCTTTCAAAACACAGGATAAAAAAGATAGAGCATTAGGAAAAGCATTTGATTTCAACACGAATGCAAATGCAGAACACATTAGGAAAACACGAAAATCATATGAAATAGATAAATTGGGAGGAAATTTTTTAAGAGATTAAAGCTTGCTAATTTCCTCTAAAATCTCTATAGGATTTTTTTATTCCATAGGAATTTCGAAGGAAAATTTGTAGAATTCAATCCTTTGTTTTTTTCTGTAGGATTGGAATCCTAAATTCCTATATAAATAAAAAAAAGCTTAAGAGTTTTCTAAAGAAAAATATTACATACAGCGTGTAAAGAAAAAGAGTCTTGTACTGCTGCTGCTGCTAAGAATTTGTGGGAAAACTGCAAAGAAAATAGCCGGGGTTAATTAGTATAGTCAAGAACGGGCTTGACTTTGTGGTTAGGGTAGGATTTTTGTGGTTAAGGTAGGATTAGTGGAAGCTTTTGTCAATATTGAGAGGCGCAGTGATTGGTTGACTGGATGAGGGTAGTAGTAGTTGACACTGACACTTTAGCGGTTGGGAGGGAGGCGAGTTAATAATTTACTCATCAGTGTGGTTGCCAGCGTACCAGCCGGCCCGGCCGCCAGGACCAAAACCAGCGGACGTTTTCCAGGGGCGCAGCTCCGGGCTTTGGCCGCCTACCGTCTCGTGGATGGGCCTTAATTTGATTCGTACCAAATTTGGAAGCCCAACTTAGATTTAGTCTGGGATACTTGGGCCAGCATACGAAGTCTACAGGATTAAGTTCACTTTAGATCCCTTAATTTGTCACCAAGTCTAAAATTCATTCCAGATACGACACGTTCCTTGACTTTCAAAACCAGTACAAATGAGGTCCACGGTTTGGATCGTAGTTTTGAATGATGCCTACGTAAAGTTGACTTGATACAAGTGGGACCCACATCTCCTCCTCCCCAATCCCCCCTGTTCAAGAACATGCCAGTGCTCATGGTCGTTATGCCCTTGGGGCACTCGTGCGAGAAGAAGTCTAGCTGCCGATGTATGTGAAGGCCTTGCCTGCGCCAAGAGGAACTGCATCAGGAGATAGAATACGGACAACGTGATGCCCGAGACGGCGACGTTGCTGCGTGCTGTGAGGGCGGCGAGGGGGATACGGGGAGATTGGGGAGGAGGAGATGCGGGTCCTACTTGTAATTTTCTTTATTTTTAACTGAACAATCACTTACATGTGGGTCCACGGTTTTCTCTGCCTTTAATTGCCACGTCAACGCTACGTAGGCATCACGGCATGCGAAACCACCATCCAAACCATATTGGGATCTTATTTTGCATTGGTTTTGAAAGTTGATGAATGCATCTTATCTGGTATTGCAGTTCAGAAATGAATTTGAGACTCGGTGACAAATTAAATGGCCTAAAGTGAACTTATCCAAGTCTACTTGTAGCACATGTGTTTGTGGCCGAATTAAGGATTTATCCTCTTGGCTTACGCAATGACGACAATACATGTCAATAACAACTCAAGACTACTTTATTTTGTGGGGGTTTGGAACCTTTCTCTTGGTATGCAAAACAAGAGGTGGATCAGTGTACAATTAATTAAGCATATTAACTAACAAAACTTGGAAAACAAAGTAATATGGTTTTTTAAAATATTTTTATATATATATATATATTTTTAAAAACGAACCAATTAGCAGTTTAGACAAACACGTTTGTGCAAAACTAAGAAAGTAGAAGTTTAAAAGGAGAGAAAATAACCCATAAAAATTCCTTCAATGTTCATTTAGTAAGGAGGAACAACTTGCTTTACATTTTTTTCACTGACACGTAAAATGATTGCACGTTATATTAGATGGGGCAAATGTTCCTTTTCATATGGTTGTTTAAAAATTGAACTAGCTGAACATGCGACAGCTGAATCCGGTGGAATCAAACAAGCATCCACTGTATTTTGCATTTGAATTCCAACGAAATACATACCCACAGCTAAATACAGGAGCAAACAGTAAATGATTTCACAAAACAGCTCGAGTTCTAAAAAACAAAACACAAAATTCGCACCTCCAAACACGACCAACCAAACAAAACAGATCCATAAACAGAGAGATTTGCAATTATGACACTACAAATATTAACCTTTGCTATAATGACACTGGACCCACATTTCATAAACACAGATAGACATATTTGTCATCCACTCGGAGTGTCTATTGCAATTTTCTCCATAAACAGAAAGCAAAAAAAAAACCGGGTAAATAAATTCAGATTCACAGATTGGATAATGCGACTTTCTTTTTTTTCTCAATCCAAGTAGGATTCTTTTCCACTTCTCCAAGCAAAACCAAGGAAGGAGGCAACCTGAGATTTGACACCCGTAGACTCTCCCCCGAGCCCAAGCAAAGCAAGTCCCCAACACCACCACACCACTTCCCTTCTCTCTCTGCAGCCGAGGCGGCGGAGGAGAAGAGGAGCTCGATCGATCCCCCCCACCGGCGGCGGCGGGCGAGATGAAGGTCACCGTGATGACCGCCGACGAGCAGATTCTCACCGTCGACGTCGACCCCGACGAATCCGTAAGCCCCCCCTCGCGCCGCCCTCCCACTCGTCTCGATCTCTGTAACTGGGGGGTTGTCAATCAAGACGGGTTCTTTTTTGGGACGAATTCGGTTCATCTAGTGGCGTAATTCGTTGGGAATTCGGGTGCGGAGCGGGCGCATTTGAGTTGAGAGGCGGTCAGCGATTCAATTCTTGTGGTGTGTTGGATCGTCTGTTGGTGTACGGATTGGTTGGATCTTTGACAGGCTTCGGTTGCTTGGTTTGGCTTAGAGCGTCAGTCCCTTCGTCTTCCTCGTGCTCTTGGTATAATATATGGTTGTAGAGCTAGATTTTGTAGAATACCTTGGAACTGAATTGTGGTTTAGAATGGGAAAGATGCAGTTTTGGCTAAATTGTGCGAGCTGTGCTCTTGCAGGTGGAGAATTTGAAGGCTCTTCTTGAGGTGGAGGTGAGCTGGGACTGTAATCTTGTGTGAGCTATGTGTTTAAGGCTCTGCAGCTACTGGGTTTGATCTCACATTGTTGGTTTTTTGGCTGCTTGTGGACAGACTAGTGTGCCTTTGCGGCAGCAGAAGCTTCACTTCAATGGCAGGGAGATACAAAACTCGGATAAACTTAGCACCGTCGGAGTCCAGGATGGCGATCTTGTGATGATGGTGAAGGTTACCTCTAATGAAAGGTCTGCTTGCTGGCATTCCTCGTGCATAAAAATTAAATTGATTTGCATGACATATACTTGTAAAGTTTTTTAATTGAGTTACTTAAGAGTTTTACATTCCGAATTGAATTACTTAAGAGTTTTACATTCCTTCAGTTCAATTCTGGTCTTACTGGCAGTTACCTCCTTTGTAGTTGTCCAGTATTACTTTTTGCGCAATAAAGGATTTTTAGTTTGTTAAAACTGATGCTATGAATCGCGATGCCACTAAGGTTTCTTTTCTCCAATTTAATTTGTCTGGGTTGAAAATTTCAGGCCATCTCAGGATATTATAAGATTAAACCCTGATGGATCTGCTGTTGATCCTCAAGCTTTCCGGCAACATATTCGAGGTGATTCACAACTTATGGGACAACTCCTTCAGGTAAATTTTACTGGTAGCTTCATTACTTTGTGGCTGGACAGTTTATATACTTTAATGTGCTTAGATATCACTTGGGGCAAATATTTTCTTTTCTTATATCGGAAAACGGATATTTATTTGCAGAATGACCCGGCATTAGCACAAGCTATTCTTGGTGATGACATCAATGAGTTGCAAAATACCTTGCGGTCACGCCATCAACAAAGACTAGAACTAAAGCGCAAGCAGGAAGAAGAGCTTGTGAGTATCTACCACGAGATAGCATTACTTCTAAAGGGAGAATATTAAGGGGGCCCTTGTATGTTGGGTCTTTAGGAACTAAAGCTGAGATAGTGTGGTTTGTTCCTGCATGTCACTCACAGCACAGTTAAAGTTTTTCTATTCTGCAGCCTTTTTATCTAAAAAATGATTTAACCTTTCCCTGCATTTATATAAGTATATATCTCCATGATGTTTCGTGTGTATTGTATTTTCCAAAATTGCACTTTTAACTTATCTTACATATACTTCACCACTTTGAGGCTTGGTAGTTTTATGATTTGTTGGTTGTGTTGTGTTACTGTCTTATTGATTAGCGTTAGAAAATTCACTAATAAATGTGTGTTTTGCAGGCTCTAATGTATGCTGATCCTTTTGATGTTGAAGCTCAGAAGAAAATTGAAGCTGCAATTCGGCAGGTAAGCATATTTTTTTCTGAAACCTGTTGACCGCTAGGTGATGATTCCTTTCACATATCAATGGACAAGTGTGAGATATCATGAACATCATTACAATAGTGACTAGTGTTAAGGAGACATGAAGATTCTTTATTACAAAGTTAGGAATAAACAAGATAACTTAAATATAAATTCTTCTGGCTACCATGCTTGGATATAATGAATTGTTTGTCACAACATTCTGCTTTTTTACAGTTAAAAAAAAACTTTTCTGATTTCACTATGATTCATACTTTCTTCTCTACTCACCTGTTAGAATTTATCCAGTTAGATGTCTGATTAAGATACTTTGATTTACTTGTCACATTACAGAAAGGTATTGATGAAAACTGGGAGGCTGCCTTGGAGCACAACCCTGAAGCATTTGCTCGAGTGGTACGTTTTACCTTAGTTTTCTCCTGTTTTACGTTCTATGCTTTGTGATACTTGCTAACCACCTAGTATTCTGAGATATCAGGTTATGCTGTATGTGGACATGGAAGTCAATGGTGTACCTTTGAAGGTATTATTCTTTCACATTTATCCTATATAACCAACATACTGAGAATTAATGCTTTCTGGTGAAATTTAAATATTTGAGAACTAATGTAGGCTTTTGCTGCTCTTTTTTTGGGTGCAATGTTTTAATTCTTCCCATTGATTGTATAGGATATGTTTAATGTTCCATTGTTTTTTTCATCTTCAGGCCTTTGTTGACAGTGGAGCACAATCAACTATCATATCAAAAAGCTGTGCCGAACGTTGCGGGTACACTTGCAATTTAAGATATTGGTTGATTGGAATTATTTAAACTTTTATAGTTTGTATAGTAATTCTGCATGGAAAGACAAAAATATTGAATAGCTTACTTTAATTTTTTTTCCTCTGAGACGGGAGAAAATAAATCAGTTTTTCTTGATACTCAACTGAAATGTACACCATTGCATATTTACATATTGTGTATACATCTGACAATGAAATATCATATGCAGGTTGCTTAGGCTGCTTGATCAGCGATATAGAGGTGTTGCTATTGGCGTTGGTCAATCAGAGATTCTTGGTAGAATACATGTAGCCCCAATAAAGGTATGTTTGATTGATTTCATGTACCAATGCCACTGATATTACATTGTAAGAGAATATATTATTTATATGATACAAAATTCATCACCTGGGTAGAAAACATGAAATTCCAGGTCCCATAGAAACTATGACAAGTCCTAGTATAACCCAAGTCTTTGGTGTTCCTCTAGAACCTAGCGTTTTCAGTTATTCTCATACGGACAAACTTCAATGGTTTTGCAATTTGTGAATCGTGATATGTAATTCCGTACTAATTATTTAGCAGAAGTAGTTTGTAATGTATTGACTGACAGCTCGATTTGGACAGATTGGCCATGTCTTCTATCCTTGTTCATTCACAGTATTGGATGCTCCCAACATGGAATTTCTTTTTGGGCTTGATATGCTGCGGAAACATCAGGTTTGTGTGACTAAGATCTGGTACATGCTGTTGCATCTAAATCTGATAGTCTGATTACACTTCTTACTGATTCTTTTGTTATCCCACGCAGTGCATAATTGACTTAAAAGACAATGTTCTTAGAGTAGGAGGTGGTGAGGTTTCAGTGCCCTTCTTACAAGGTTAGTAATTTTGTATCAACAATGCATTCCATTTTCGAAATGTAGTTTTGATGAAGGTTTACTGAAATAAAGCTACCGAATAAGTTATTTTTATAGTTCCCGCCTCCTAGACTTTCATCTGGTTATATACTTATGCAGTTTTATAAATTTAGTTCTTCAACCACTCTGCTATTCTATCTTCAGAGAAAGACATCCCTTCACATATACGTGATGAAGAGAAACTATCGAAGCTAGCATCTCTCAGCCAAGGAGCTGCTGGAGTAAGCTAAATTAGCTTGTGCTTTTTTTCCTTGAATTATGATTTGTAACATCAAAATATCCTTATTTACTCTATCTTATCCAGGAATCGTCAACGGCACGGGAGAAGACTCCTGATGCGCCACTACGAGCTCCTACTACAGGTTAGTTTGCTTTTGCTCTAGAAGGTCTAGGACCGCGTAATCTATGCCTTCTTATAACTTCGACCTAATGAGAAACTTCCATATTTCCATTTTCTTTCCAGGTGCTCCAGCTGCGAATCCTCCACAACCACAGGTAGTCGAAATCTCTTTTATTTTCGACACACATTTCTATGTTTGATTCGTTAAACTTTTGTGCATCAAATTGATTCGGACTGTCTATAAAAACATCTACCAGGGAGGAGGAGATTTTGAAGCTAAAGTCACGAAACTGGTGGAACTCGGATTTGACCGGGCATCCGTAATCCAAGCTCTCAAGTTGTTCAACGGGAATGAGGAGCAGGCTGCTGCTTTCTTGTTTGGTGGTTAGAGTCTTGTGATGATGATTTGAGAGAGTTCTTTCTATTGCTCACGACCCTTTCCAGGGCTGAACATTTTATACACAGTGATGGAGGGAGATATCACCTCTTGGGCCTTTGTGAAACTAGAACTTCTGTTTGGCCAATACAGGCTTTTGGTTTAGAGATGATGGTTCATATTTCTCCTTCCATAGAAAACCCATTTTCTTGACTTCAGTACCTGATACAAAGATCATGTGCATTTCGATCTCATTTATTTGCCAATGATGTGAATTATTAGTCACATATATATAGTCCTCACAGGTGAACTGCATTGAACTTACTCTACTACTAAACTGCTTTCCTTTTCTCGCCTTAACTTTTGTGAGACCGAAAAGAAATGGCAAAGCCATCTGAGCCATGTTACTGTGAATCAAAATGTACTATCGATTGTCCTGTGAATCAAAATGTACTATCGATTGTCGAGTTTTTCTGTTACAGTGTGTTCCTTTCATGTTGTAATAAAGGAAAATGGAGCAAATCTTGAGCTGTACGAATTTGCTTTTCATTTCTCAAGTATCAATCAAATGGTTATAAAAGATCATACAAAAAATAAATGTGACGTTGATCTACACAAAGAAAGACAACAAACAAATCCGATTCTTTATGGTCAAATTTGTATGTTTTTTTTACTAGAAAAAATGCCCGTGCGTTATAATGGGTAAATGTTATTTTAATCTTATTATTGTTATACTTTTAGTTAAGGAGGAATCTGTTGTTATACCTTTTAGTTAATGAGAAATCTACTGTGAGAACTCATCTGGTTTTTTTTTTAGAAAATCATAAGCTACAATTAGGAGTCCGATTGTGTTAGCATGCGAATTTTTTAAAGAGATTTCGTAAACGATTCTTTATGTATTTACAAAAGTAAACGAACTTAAAAACCGACTCATGCTCGGATAACTACCAAAGTAGCGGTAAAAAGCATTTTCAATTTTTATAATAGAAGGGATGTGATGTGTAGATTGGGTTTAAATTCTAGTGTTGCATGCTTGTGGAGTAGTGACATAACATTGTACTGTAACGTGTATTATTATTGATTTTCTTTTCTTTTTTCAGAATTTTCCATGACTTTCCCAGCAAATGCACATGAAACATTTAGATTTTCTGAAGCTAAAGAATTCAAACAAACGTTTAATTATGTCTGCTTCTTTACACACCACCACCCCTCCTAAACCTAATTAAATCGATTAATAATTAATCAACCAATACCCTGTATATATAATTAATAATTATTAATCACGATCATGCCATCGTCGGCGTCGTCGTCTTCACCACGAGAGGCGACCTGACGAACTGCTTGCCGTTGGTCCAGACGAGCGCGCCGAAGGAGTAATCCATGGCGAGCGACGCGTTCGTCACCTCGAACCTCACCTGGAACGTCTTCTTCTCCCCCTTGAGCAAGAACGGCAGCGTGTCCGGGCTCACCGTGACGCGCACGCCGGCCGGCGAGGTCACGTACGCCTTGTAGACCCCCGGCTTGCCGACGTTCTTCACCGTCCGATCAGCTTCCTGCAATTCAAATTTATTTATTTGTTTATTTATTTTCGAATAAAAATCATTTTATTTGTGCATGATAATGTTTAGAAGAAGGGTTTATTCAGTGTCTGTTCTACAAAATTGTAGATTCAAAATCATAAATAATTGGAAGTGTTCAACTTGTTTCAGCTTCCTGCAATTCAAATTTATATTTATTTGTTTATTTTTTTCAAATAAAATCATTTTTAAGTGTTTATAATGTTTAGAAAAAGGGTTTATGCAGTGTCTATTCTACAAAGTACACATTCAAAAATTATAAATAATTGGAAGTGTTCAACTTGTTTCAGCTTCCTGCAATTCGATTCCCCCCCCCGCGCCGCCGGCGACGTGAGGGCACGACATGGACGTCCCGGACTCGGAGTTGAACGCGACGCGGCGCTTGTCGAAGGCGAGGTCCGTCGGCGCGCTGGCGCGCGTCCACGCCGCCACCACGCTCACCCCGGGCGCCGTGATGTCCGGCTTCAGGATCCCCGGCGTCACCGTGTTCGGCCCCTGCGACGAGAACGCCGCCATGAACGGCGCCGGCTTCGTCCCCAGCCTCGTCTCCGGCCTAGTGATCGTCCCCGCCGGACTCCTAAAACACACCCACACATCAGATCATGGCGACGCCGGCGAGCAAAATCGATCAATCTTTTTCTGCTGATTTGATTACTTGGTGTTCTTGAGGTAGGAGAAGAGGATCTGGCCGTCGCTGAACTTGATGTGGGTGGCGGGGAGGACATGGGCGTCGGCGATGATCTCGTTGCCGGTGGTGACGTCGTTGGCGAGCACCATCCCGGCGCCGCCGGCTTGCCGCACCGCCTCGCCCTTCTCCACCCTAGGGTTCACTCCTCTCAAGCACACCACGATCTTCCCCTTCACCTTCTCCGGATCAAGCGATCCCAGGAAACAAAGCTGCCTGCATCTCATTAATCACACAACTAATCACACACTAATCACAATTAATGATCCCTAATGTTAAATATAAAATGAATTGTCCGTTGTACATGTTTTCTCATCAACTTAATCCTTCCGTTTCATATTATAACATTTTGAACTTTTTTCAAGTAGTCAAACTTTTTTTAGTTATAATAATATTCTCAACATAAAACAAACTTATTATCAAAATATATTTTAAGTTATATTTAATGAAACTAATTTGGTGGTGTAGATGTTGCTAATTTTTTTATAAACTACATCAAACTTAAAAAGTTTAACTTAAAAAAAAAGTTAAAATCAATTTGAATTGGTTGTGCATGCAACTTAATATGATATTAGAGTCAGAGTTCTCGAGTTTGAATTCAAATTAAAAAAAAATTGCAAGTGGACTTACGATTCGTTTTGAGTCCGGTTGGGAGAGGCAGCTAAGGAGGAGTCGATCATGGGGAAGGAGCTCGCCGCCGGCGAGAGGGCGGAGGCGGAGAGGCTCTGGCCCTTGAGCTTGGTGTCGTTGAAGACGACGTAGGCAGGGAACTCGCGGTCCATGGTGCTCGCGGCGGCGGTGAAGAGCCACGGCGCGACGTTGGAGACGGTGCCGGGGGCGGGGCCCGAGTTGCCGGCGGAGCAGACGACGGCGATGCCGTGGCGGACGGCGTGGAAGGAGCCGATGGCGAGGCCGTCGGCGAAGTAGTCGCCGGCGTCGCCGCCGAGGGAGACGGAGAGGACGTGGACGCCGTCGTGGATGGCGGCGTCGAATCCAATGCAAGAATATATTGGATTAATTCAAGTTCAGTCTGTTAATTACCTGTTGCAAGAGAATGCATCATCTTGGCCTTTCTGGCATTCTCCTCTCCACCATGATGGAATAGGCCCCAATCCATCATCCCTGAAGCTCTCTGATTCTGGCCACACACCTTCACATCCAACACAGCCACACAGAGAGACAAAACAATTCATGCCAAATTCCACGAAACAGTACTGATCAAGCTACAATCAGACATGGAAAAAAGAACAGTAAGGGACAGTGATCACTGACATCAGTGTCATGATCAATTCCCTGCTTAAACAGGCAACTACCAAGCCATTGTCTGCATCTGAATTTCTGCTGTTGTGTTTACCAGCAAGGAGCATGGAGGACAAAATGGCAAAGGAAGGAATAAAATTGTAGTGTGGTTGCACAGACAGGCTGCCACTATCAATCACAGTGGCCAAGAAAATCCAAATCATTGAATAGTGCTGCCTATCCTGTTTTAACTTCCAGCTAGATTGGTTGATTTGTTAATTGTTGCAAGTCAAAAACACTGTACCTTCCTTGTTTCTTAATCAGATGGTGTGATGGATGAATGAATGAAATTATGAATGGATCATGTGCTTTCATCTTCTTTCTTAATCATGTGGAGCATCACAGCATGTGCATCTTGGGTTAGAAGACAGAAAATAAATTTTCATAAAAAAGAGTTTAGGTGCTCAACCATGCATAGTTTAGTTAAGATGTTAATCATTGTCGAAGTATCTCGGACAGGGGTCTTATGGAATGATCTGACAGCATAGCACCAGTTTTTATTTGTCCCCTAGCTGGAATATATTATTATCAGTACATAAAATTCTAGGTACGTAGATTTTGGGTAAAATTTGAGTATATCTGAATTTTGTTTGCAATCATGTGACTATTACCATAATGGTTCCGGCCATCTAATTCTCCAATTTTGACAGTTTCAAATAATAATGAAAATCCTACTATAGATTGTTTTCTATTGAAAAGAGTCACATATCCAGAAACCAGAGGTACAAACACACTAATTTCTTAAACAGACTAGGAATTTTAACCACTCAGTAATAATCTACCATTGCCTCGAAATTCATGATATGAAAGGGCATTTTTGTCGGAATTTGCACCTAACTGTATCTATTTAGTCATCACTTCACCTTTTAGAGAAAATAATACTATTTTACAAGGTTACAAACAAAAATGTAATCCATCGCAAACCAGGTCAATTATCATCTTGATACCTTCCATGTCACATCTAGAAAAGGAGATAAAAGTTTTTTGAATGGATCACAAGTAGTACCCTCCAAATGCCGTAATGCCGCTAAATAAAATTAAAAACTGCACCCAGATTGATCAAGTCAACCGAGCAATTATCTCGCATGAAAAGATTTCGCGCCTAATTATCGAGTTAATTGATTCTTGTTACACAGCCAGCTACTAGCAGAGAGAATCTTATCGTGTCCGGTCACAGCAACGACTACGGCGGCGGCGCCGTGAATATGTTCTGAAGTGAGACGCCATTGACGAGGAAGAGAGAGATATGGAGGTGGAGGGGGTATTAGTATTACTTACCGGTGTCGAGGTTGCCGATGATGGTGTCCTCGCCGAACCTGGCCTTCTTCCAGGCGGCGCCGGTGGGGGCGCCGCCGGCGCCGGCGAGGCCGAGGAATTGCCACGAACGCGTCGTGTGCAGCTTGTGGCCTCTGTTCGGGAACACGGACAAGACTCCCGGCTTCTCTGCTCGCCGTCGCCGTCGTCGTTCACGAGAAGAAGAATTAGTCTCTCTATCACTAGTGAGCAAGCGGTCGTGGATGGCGGCGAAGGTGGAGTAAACTCACCGGCGATCGCGGCGGCGGCGGCGGCGTCGAGGTTGGCGGCGAAGCCGTTGATGTGGCGCGTGTACGAGTAGAAGATGGCCTCCCGCGCCTTCTCCTTGCTGCATTTCCCGAAATCTCGCGGTCAAAACTCAAAAACCCAAGAAACAATCTCATCGACGTTGTTAATCCGATCGGCGGCCGGCGGCGGCGGCTTACTCTCCGAGGACGCCGGCGAGGAGCTCGCAGTGCGAATCCTCCGCCTGCCGCGCGAGCGCCTCGACGTCGACGTCGGCGGCGGCGGCGGCGCCCAGCCGCTCGCCATGGGCGTGCTCTCCAAGATACACGACGTACGACTGCTTCTCTCCGCCGCCCGCAGCAGCGGCGCCGACGAGCAGAGACGGCAGCGAGCAGACGAGCAAGACAACAATGGCGGCGGCGGCCATGGCGGCGAGAGGGATTGAGGTGGAGAGGATGGGAGAGTACACTGTCGAACACCTCCCCCGAGCTCGCGAATTTATAGAGAAGGTCGTTACAAAGAACAGCCTCTTGTGCCTCCTGTAAAATCGTAAATTTTCCTCGTAAATCGCGCGGATTTCCGTTTGAGATTTGTTGCAAAGATTGCTCGAATTAGTTAGGGAAAGGTTTTAAATCGGTTTAAACTGGGGATAAATATGAATTCTTTTTTCCAATCACGGTTTCATTTATTTATGTCATTATAATAAAGAGAAAAAAAATGCTTCTAGAGAAATACAATTCTTTGCTAAAGAAAAGAAGAAGAGAATACAGTTGCTTTCATCTCATGACCTTGGTGTGTTCTTCAAAGATCGTGCAATTCAGTCGCCAATGATGTTGTAATACCTTGTTTGTTTGTCCCATGGTTTAAGACTACACTATTTGATACTGTCATCTTTAAAGTGTCTTTTTACCACACAATTTACTATCAAATATAAAAAATTTAATATAATAATAACGTTATGAAAGGATAAGTTACAACTTACAATGTCATTTGCAAATATACAAATTACATATTTCATACAATGTTTCTAGTTAAAATAGTACGGCAATTAACATGCGCAGAAGAATACATATCACCTTTTTTTTAGTGGGGATCATGATGTTTTGACTTTAGCTAAAGTCAAACTTCTTCAAGTTTGACTAAGTTTCTAGAAAAAAACATTTTCAACCCAAGACAGATTTATTATGAAAATATATTCAACAATTTATTTAATAAAACTAATTTGGTATTATAAATATTACTATATTTATCCATAAACTTAGTTAAATTTAAAGCAATTTGATTTTGACTAAAGTCAAAACGTCTTGTAAACTGAAAGGTAGGGAGTTGTTACTAAGGTGACAATGCATCACAAGTTCACAACCCGCTATAAGAGACAGATCGTACGCTAACGAAAAAAAAATATGTAATCGTTGAATATTCTATATTTTTTGATTACATAAAAGATGCACATATATGTCACCATACAGAATTGTGCTCTCCTTCAACACATGCTAAAAATTTGTAAACATAAGTAAAATCCTATTAAAAACATAAGGACGTAATTAACCAATCGAGTTGGTGTGCTCTGCTCGTAGAGGCGAAAGAGGACGTAATAGAGTGGCTCATGATCAAATTAGATCAATTAGCTAGGACTAGACATAGTATTCATGGACTTGTCCAATAAGATTGTAACCACTCTGGTAAATTAATAAAATAACCCTTTTCTTAAAAAAAAATTCATATGGACGCTAGGGTAATATTTGTGTCGGTTGAGTACAAATAATTAACGATATCAAGCTCTTGCACCGACATGTAAAATGGTCACTTGTATCTCTATTGATTTCTAAATCATTGAACTACCTTACCCTCCTTTTGGTGTGGATATATAAATATCTCCATCAAATATTCAAATAAAATTTTAAGAGGAACAGGAATGTACCACGTCGTCATATATTGATAGCCATCTGTAAATATGTTGAGAAGGTTTTTGAACCATGCATTCAAGGTATATATAATCGAATACATCTTTGTCTAATGGATCATGCGACTTAATACTCCATAATGATGCTTTGATTTGGATTTGATTGATCTCTTGCTTCACCATGAGGTTTTCCTTTCTTTGCAATCACATCGCCGAAGATTTGTGTGGCTACTTGATATATTTGACGGTATTTGAGGATATATATACCTCGAAAAAATTGCTAACATTCAATATTTCAAACCTAAGGTATCAGATTTTTATGTAAAAAATTTGCCAAAATTTTACATTAGAGAAGTATATATATGAAGGACCGTAAAATTTATTTACTCAATATATGTATCTCCGTCAAGATGGCTGAAAACTACGAAAGTTACAGCTAATAAGTAACATTTGAACGATGTCATACATCAAGTGGACGGCAATGGCAAGGATACAAATGGTTCAGTTTGTATTCTGGGAAAACAAAATGGACGCTAGCTGTACAGGCTAAGGTAATTTAGTCATAAGAGAGTGACCTATTAACACCTACTCCCTCTGTCCAATGACCTGGGGATGAATCTGGATCAGGATTGGTTTTTGTTTAGAGAGAGAGTATATATAGGATCGTATCAAATCACTTTATTGCCATGTAATTAAGGTGATGATATCCAAGTAGGAACATACAACTACAAGTGGCCCAAGTATATGATAATGATGTACTATATATATCACAATTTTATATATTTATATCAAAATAAGCTGTCAAAGTCTCAATGCTGTACATTTTAAGTCATAGATATAGCTGTGCCAAGGCAATCAACATAGGCTATATCTAACATAAAACACTACTCTCTCCAATCACGAAAAAAATGTTGTCAACATCGATATATACAATCTTCAAAATTCATATCCGATCACTTTTTTTAATTATAATATACTCCTAATAAACACGATGAAAATAGGCATTCCAGGAAAAATTAAAGGCAATGAGCCTTGATAACATCAAGGCATCAACAGTCAACACAGCCACATTATATTGTAGAATTTTATTAGTTCAGTTTTTTTATCCCTCAGCAAAGAGAGCCAGTTATTGGAGTGTAGCTATTGCATTGGTGCCGGCCTTAGCTTGTTCAAAATTTCAGAGGTGTTCAATGAATTCTTCCCAAAGTCAATGAGGGAAATAAAAGAAATAGGAAAAAACAGTACAGCACTCTTGCCTATTTTTGCTTCCATATCGTCCTTTCCAAGAAATTAAAACCTCATGAATTTCATGTGGAAATTCTTTGCCACACACTGCGTTAATAAGTGTAAATAATTAATTTTATATGTAGACAAACATTGGAAAATCTTAACGCGCGATCCCTTAATTGCTGTACTGAAGCTCCAGCACGAGTGTTAGCCTTTGCTCCGTACTCCACAAAGCTAGTACTCCATCCGTTTCACAATGTAAGACATTCTAGCATTGCCCACATACATATAGATGTTAATGTATCTAGACATATATACACTCGTGCTGTATGGACAATGCTAGATTCATTAACATCTAAATAAATGTGGACAATGCTAGAAAGTCTTATATTGTGAAACGGAGGAAGTAGGATATTCTGACTGAATTAATTAACATGCAGTAGTATATACTTCATCTGTCCTTATATTTTTAAGGACCAGGATGTGTCTCTAAAATCCTTTGTATTTTGTATTTTAGGACGGAGGGAGGAGTAGTATGAATGATGGATCGTACGATATGTGGCTGACATATATGGATCATATCCTTTGCTTGGAGCTCATTATTAATCACAAAGAATATATATGCACGCAAGTGATGCTAATAAGTAAAAAAAAAACATAAAAAGGATATCGCTCGATGGCACATGCTGGCTATAAAATTTGCTGAAATTCTTTGAATTTTAATCTATACCTTTTTATTTGTAAACTAGGAAGGTGGCCCGCGCGTAAGCGCGGGTACTTATATTATTGAAAGGTAAGATTATTATTTGTTCAAAAATTTTGTCTCATAAATTAAGGGCAAACTAAAGTTTGGATAATGTTATTTTATAATAATTTAAGGGTTCTATTTTTCTTAAGGTATCTTAAAAAACCATTCACAAATTTTTGAGTAGGAGATAGATTAAGTATTCACGACTTTTGAATCATGTTTTTTTTCTCGAGTTAATAAGAACTATTGCTAGTTAATTATCATACATTCCACCTATATACATATCGTGTAGTATGGTTTCAAATGAAAAATGCGAGTGCAAGATAATCGTCTCAGGAAGGTGCATGATGTAGTAATAAAGGAAGGGAAGCATATGCATGGGAAAAAAAAAGAAGAAAGGCAAAAATGAAAAAAAGGGAGGGGAAGCATACGTACCCACACACGTAGGTGCGTACCTATGTTGTGGGAGGAGAGGTGGGACCTCGTATTATTTAGTTTGTTCAAATATCAATTTAATCTAACGGTTTATAATATTGGACCTACCGATTTAAGTGATTTAAGTGAAAAATCAAGTAATAGATACTTTGATTTTTTTTTAGAATTTATAATATTTTCCCTAATTATTAGAGCGACACATTGCAGCTTGAGAGCATTTTAAGGAATTTTAAAGAACTTAACACATGTAGTTAGAATATTAACCGCGCAATATATATGTATGGTATATATGGTAAAATTTGTTCTAGCCTCGTCCATGTTTATATACATGTAGAGAGAAATTAATTTTGTGGCTAGCAAGCCATTAGATGTCTAATTAATAGCAATTAATTATGACACCTATTTACAATTGTTCAGAGTAGCTCTTACATATTCATCTTATGACTTTGATGATCCGTTGATCACCAATTTACTGATCACCATGACTTGCTTGAAAAAAAATATGTACTACTTAAGTTTTAGGATAGCTGAAATGAATTGACTTCTAAAGAGTTAAAATGTTGTTTAAAGAAGACACCATTTAGAAATTTGGAAAGCGTGCATACAAAAATCCAAAATATGAAATCCGGAAAAAAAAAAGAGAGGGCCTTAACTCCCTTTATCGCCCTTGTTGTAGTAAGAGTTCTATTGATATTTGTCAATATTGCGATTACATTTATAACATAATGATCCCTTCCACCTGTACGAATAAATAGTACAAAATCCAAATACGACATAACACAAATACAATATAATTATTATATATAATTATTATGTAATCAACTCTCGGAAACACAACCCATGGTGCTTAATTATTCTCTCGCTGCATCACACCTTTAATTTTCTTTTCATGTTATCAACAAAATTAATCATCTCCATATATGATTTGATATGTGGCAAAGCGGTAGCGCTATAATGGTTGTGATCACCTTAGATGTCTCACACACTATGCTTTGTCGCACGTGCAAAAGGCAAATGTGCATACGTGCATTGTGTAGCAGGCAAAAGAAAATTTCGGACGCTTTATTTATTAGCAAACAATACATCCGATGATTATAATAATAGGTCATCCGGTTCTAGTGTAAGTGTAAATTAGTTAATATAGATTTTTAAATTGTTAATTTAATGGGTACACAATATAATGGTGTAGACCTTAATTTAAAAACAGTGCATTACTCGAGAATAATAGGCCAGTGTAATAAAAAATAGATCCGATGATTTATATAATGGGGCCATCAGTTTAAGTGCACGTATAAATTTTTTTAATATAGATCCTAAATTGTTTATTTGATAGGTACACAATATAATTATGTAAAATTTATTTTAAAATAGTGCATTATTTGAAAATAATAGTACAAAGTAAATAGTAAATAGTACACCGGTTTAAGTTATATGATAGATTCTTTGTTTGTAAAATTATGATTATATTAAAAAAATATATCCATTATATATATATAAATGGAAAAAAGAAGAAAAAAGGAAAAAAAAAGGGAAGGAAGTGTACGTACCCTTGTACGTACGTATATACCAGCCAATGCGCTGGAGGAGGATCGGTGTGGGACCCCACGGTATTTAGTTTGTTTTAAGATCGATTTCATCTAACGGTGTATAATATTGGACCCACCACTTTAAGTGTTTGTTGTTTGCTAAAAAAATATGATGAACGATCGAACGTATGTATCTAAGAACTCAACGGCGTCATATATAAAAAATGAGTAGTACATATATATAAACCGTGACCAAACTGCAATTATTTTTTTTTGAACCTGAAAACTGCAATAAATTATCCGTACTGACCAAACCACAAATGCGACTTAACAAATGTACAAGCTAGCTTGACCAAACTTTTGCCAAATTTACGCCGTATTTAGTTTCAAAATAATTTTTCAAACTTTCAGCTTTTTCATCACATCAAAACTTTCCTACACACATAAACTTCCAACTTTTTCGTCACATTATTCTAATTTCAACAAAACTTCTAATTTTTGTGTGAACTAAACACAGCATATTCCTTCAATTATATATAGGCTCCGTAGGTCTGAAATGCAGGAATTTAATTCGCTCGAAGCTAGCGCCAAATAATCTGATGATCTCTGTAGTAAACAGGTCGCAGGCAGAGATAATACTATATACCTGGTCTAATTTCGCCTGAATTAATGGACACGCACGAATGGCTATCAGCCTATCAGTGCATATCGATTAGTATGAATTATTTAATCGCATCGATCAGCAGGTGAAAGTTTGAAAAGGTAGAATTGTGCTATTTAACAGTTTTTGGTAGACGACCTGACGACCACTGCACTGCCTTGCGCCGTAAAAGTTTGAAAAATCGCAAGTGAAGGTCAAACAAAAGAAGAAGCAGATTGGCCAGGTAAAACATCAGCAGGTTCAACTCATGTAAATTAATATAAGCACGTACGCATACGCATACTAGTGCATACTGCATACATCATGGAAACTTTGATCGTGCTTCTTGCTTTCTACCGCATGAGTATATAGCATCTCTCTATGGACTACACGGCTCTGGTCGGTTATGGTAGGGGTACAAAAATAAACGAAGCAAAATAAAAAAAAATATATGTGGGTGCAATTTTTAAGGGACCTTTATACTTATTAGTTAAAATTTAAATTTTCAATCTTAAATTTGGAGTTGATTTTAGGGTTTTTCATCGAAGTTTTTTCGGCCTTTGCTTTTAGCTCGCTAAGAATTCGTATATAAAAGTTTTATTTATAAATTATTATTTTTTTGCAAATATACCGCTTGGCTTATTTTATGATGTGGCTTATAGGGCCTCGATAAGCATGTGCGAGCTGTGCGATGGAACCTGACCTTATTTTTTTTATACTTTAATCATGGTCACCCGAAATAACTATGGAGATCATGACTATGATGTGAACGCGCATTCCAAGCATTAAAAATCCCATTTTTCCACTTAAATTCCACTTAGCAAATGATAAATCACTGTATCATATCATGACATAGTTCTTTGCTGAATATATATAGTAAGTTGGAGTAAAAGATTTTAATTTTGGTTACTGCTGATTAGAGCCCAAATCATCCTTCTCATTAGTGTCCATATAAGATATCAGAAATATATATAGTAAAGTACTATTAGCATGATGGCGAAGTCATACGCGCGTGTTCTTTCATGTTTCGATTACGTATCCTTGCTCGATTATGCATACCAGGTTTTTTTTTTTTTTAAACACAGTACAAACGCATGCGCTCACAACGCGCGCACACTTACTCCTGTGAATGCACACATACACACCCTATCTCTATGAACACCTTCGAAAGACTATGCCGGTATATTCTGAGATTGACGAAGCCACCGTACCCAGTTTTAAATTTTAAGCTGACCCTATACAAGCCTTCGGTCCAAAAATCATTGATGCACAAAAATTAAGTTGCAGGGTTGCTTGCAACTCCCATAATAGCTACTGCATTTTGTAGCACATGGTACAGTTTGGCATGTACATTTGATTCTCTGCATGTGCACACATGTTCACATACATATACAGGTACTGCATGATAGTGACCAAAAATTTAGGAAAATCAAGTTGGGTGCAAAAGAACTTACTCCACAAACTTTGTCCATGTCAAATGGTTCGATCAATTAATTCCAGAAGACTTGAACGATTTATATATGGACCAATGCGATCGAGTACCAAGCCTGACAACTCATCCTTGCACTAATTATCTACAGATTTTCCACGCAAGAACAGGTGTACTACTGCATGGCCAGCCGGTCAGTTTAGTCATCAATCGAGTAAGAATTTATGTGGCTTGTTAATTCAGCTAAAGTTAATTAACTTCGACGAAAGATTCAAAACACGCATACTCATTAAACCGACCGATTCTTGGCATAAACGAGTATTCAGATGATTCAAATTAAATTCATCACCGACGTCATTCTAGTTCCACGGTGATGCAATGCAGGCAAAAGTTTCGGCCGCCGCCGCCGCCACGTGCAATTTAAAATTTATCACCGGCGTCGACCACGCCGCCGGTCGCCAGGTCAGCGGCGGAATTGATGGGGATACTGATCTATCGCCGGCGGCACGTACGGTCGTTCTAGAACTAGAAGATCGACGTTTGTACTGCCCACGGATTTAATTAGTGCAGCGAACAAATAAACGCAAATACTCATCATATTCATATAACCAAAAATCAGAAATTCTAAATTGATCATGGTGTAATTCTTGTCTTTCCGTTTGACCTGTAGTATTATTACATCTGTGCATGCAAATTGAGTCTGCATGTATGCATGCAAATTGAGTCATTTAGGGGTAGTTAAACGCTTGTTTCTTGTGCACATGGGGAGTTAAAGTCTGCATGCTTCTTAATTCTTTCCCACCATTAGGAGTGGCAAAAAAAGCTCGGGCTCGTGAGCTCAGCTTGGGCTGGGCTCGAGCTTGGTTGGCTTGGCTCATGCTCGTAAGCCAAATGAGCCAAGCTCAAGACTCCTTTTTAGCTCGTTGCTGAAATGAGCCGAGCTCGAGTTGGCTCGCGAGCCTATGCCGTCATGTGTTTATATCGATTATTTTACTTTTTATAGAGTTATTATTTGTCAACTTGAAATATATCATTAATATTTTGAAGAATTGAATATATAAACTTATTTAAATTTTACATGTTGATGATTTGTTCTTACTTTTTTTAATAATTACAAAATATATATGAAGAGGTGTTTTAACAGAAAGGCTTGCAAGTCAGCTCGAGCTGGCTCAAGCCAAGAAACGGGCCGAGCCAAGCTTAAGTTTTAGCTTGTTTCCCTAACTGAGCCGAGCCAAGCCTAATTTGTTGCGAGCCACCGCAAGCAGAGCCCTACCCACGACATACTCACATCAAATAAAATGCATGGTAGTTACTCCTAAGACGCTTGCTTCTTATGCATATGGGGAATTAAAAGTCGGCATGTTTCTTGATCCTTCCCCACCACATATTTTTATTAAAATGCATGGTAGTTAACTCTTTCTTGGTCTTCGTGAAAAAAGTTATATCATGATCAATATGAAATGGATGGAGCAGTACATCTAAATTTAAATCATAGATTTAGCATGTGTGTTCGTATTTATGCTGAGTGCAATATGTAGACTTGATAGAATACTCGTATTTATGTTTAATTATTTTCACTGTTAGATGATGAACTCGTCGATAGCGAGTCTCTAATAGAGATGGAAATAGAATGTACGAGTGTGCATTCATATTTCATACTAGTAGCATAAGTGTGCATTCATATTTCATACTAGTAGCATAAGTGTGCATTCATATTTCATACTAGTAGCATAAGTGTGCATTCATATTTCATACTAGTAGCATAAGTGTGCATTCATATTTCATACTAGTAGCATAAGTGTGCATTCATATTTCATACTAGTAGCATAAGTGTGCATTCATATTTCATACTAGTAGCATAAGTGTGCATTCATATTTCATACTAGTAGCATAAGTGTGCATTCATATTTCATACTAGTAGCATAAGTGTGCATTCATATTTCATACTAGTAGCATAAGTGTGCATTCATATTTCATACTAGTAGCATAAGTGTGCATTCATATTTCATACTAGTAGCATAAGTGTGCATTCATATTTCATACTAGTAGCATAAGTGTGCATTCATATTTCATACTAGTAGCATAAGTGTGCATTCATATTTCATACTAGTAGCATAAGTGTGCATTCATATTTCATACTAGTAGCATAAGTGTGCATTCATATTTCATACTAGTAGCATAAGTGTGCATTCATATTTCATACTAGTAGCATAAGTGTGCATTCATATTTCATACTAGTAGCATAAGTGTGCATTCATATTTCATACTAGTAGCATAAGTGTGCATTCATATTTCATACTAGTAGCATAAGTGTGCATTCATATTTCATACTAGTAGCATAAGTGTGCATGCATATGTACCGTGTTTTGAAGAAAAAAAAAGTTAGACCATTGATGAAAATTTATGGGGTAATCAACGTATAAATTCGCCGACCGTTTGAATCGGGAAAGAGAAAAATAAATGGTTAGTAAATTTCAGAAGATTTATATAGGTTTTCTGAAATTCGTGTCAAAGATAAAAAGAAAAAAAAGGCATTTCCCGTTCACCTCTGGTCTGTGGTCGCTCACTCTGACAAGTTTTAGAGTCAAATGCGAGGAAGAGGGTTAGCTGGACGGTTTGTTGGGCCTTTGAATGAATGGTTTGCAACGCGTTGGGCCTAATGGGCCTCACGTGACGTCGACGCCTTGGCGGATTAGTGGGCCCATTAGTAACTGTCTTGTTTTCTTTCTTTCTTTTTTTCATTTTGGTCCTTGTTTCCATGTCTTTGATGATGATTTTACGACCAGAAATATAGGCAATATCGCTCTAGTACATATAGGGCTCATATTGGAACATAAGATTCTCAAAACACATGAACAGAAAAAGTACAGGATTGAAATACCCTAACACCTTAAATTCTACATATTAGAAAAACACAGAAAAACTACAGGAAGAGTGGTTTGGATTGAGCACAAGAAAAAACATAGGAATAAAAAGTAATTTTATTGCGAAGTTTATATTAGAATCCCTCTAAAATTCCCAAGTTTTGAGTCAATCCAAAGTAATTTCATAGGATTTTTTTTATAGTTATTCATATGATCCAAATGATAACATAGGAAAAAATTTCACAAGATTGAATTCATCTAAAATTACTTCAAAAATATTTTGTTCCAAAGGAGCCAAAAAAAAAAGGGCTTGTTGCTGTATTTTGCGCATTGGATGATGGCAGCATCAGCAATTAAGCATCAACCCCCCTTTTCTTAGCTCGTGACCAATTTATACTCTATGTATTTAGTTTGTTTTAAGATCGATTTCATCTAACGGTGTATAATATTGGACCCACCACTTTAAGTGAAAATCAAGGGGCAGATGTTTTGCTTTTTTCTTAGAATTTCTAGGATTTTCTCTAATTTATTAGAGGGCCACGTGACGGCTTGAGAGCGTTTGTAGGAAGTTTAATGGACTTTTAGTATATAATAGATAATAGATAATAGATAATGTCGCCATTCAAAACACTCTATACATCACACATTTCCTTCAAAAATGTATCTACACATGGTACATGTAGTCCCATCTCTCGTCATCCCTCCAAGAACAGGCAGCTAGCTGAGATCATCGTAGCCTTAAAAATAGAGATGTACTCTCTCCGTTCTAAATTATTCCAAATTATAGCAATATTGGACTGAACGAGACACATTCTAGTACAATGAATCTGGACAGAGGTATATATGTCCAGATTCGTTATACTAGGATGTGTCTTATCCCGTCCTAGGTTATTATATTTTAGAACAAAGAGGGTATATATAGTTACGTTGCAATCTATTTCAGCTTGTCCTCAAACCAAACATGTCTACGATGCCGAGATAATCAACAAGGGGTGCTGCTACAGTAGAGAGTAGAAATCTCCTCTCCATGGTCAATAGATCCTGATCTTCCCTTGATGGAGCCGCAATGCGCCGTCTTCAACGGGAGGAATGTACTAGCTAATTAAGAGCTAGCAACACACATGCAGCACGCATGCAAATTAATTAAAGTGTGCAACCTAGCTGGCTACTGACCAATGCGAGCTAGAAGAGTAGTGGAATTGTGGAAGAACTGTGAATGATCACCATGAATTCAGCTAGCAATGTGGATTACGACTGCACCGTTGCGCTGACCATACCACCACACCACTCATTAATTTCACAATACTTTAGGTTAAAACCAAAGGATCCATTTCAATTGGTTGACCATTGCATTGTTGGATAGGGGAATATTGGAGCACATTGGGAAGGGGATTTAAAGATCACTCCTGCAGCCTTCATAGTTTTCTACTCTCGAAAATATCTTCTTCTAATTTAAAGCATACTCCCTCCGTCTAAAAAAACGTTTGAACCACGTGCCCAAGTTTAAATCTAAGATTGGGTTTATTTTTTTTCTGACGGAGGGAGTATAGTGCAAGCGACCGTACAACCATTGTGTAGGACTTCCCCAAAATCGATGAGCCGAACTTCACTTCACAAGCCAGCCATTGGATGTTTTGTGGAAATTCGTGTTGTAATGAACTGCGCTATGCACATAAATCTTAAAGCAAATATGATAACATAGGGGTGTGTGTTAGTGTGTAGGTGCACATATACTTGCATTGTAAATTGATTTTCTCGCGCACTGACAGCAAGTTAGCGTGTGTATAACCACATTCCGTATAAAATTATCCACGAGAATAGCGAGACTAAAATTACTAAATTAAATTCCTGTATCGCATCACAGCAACCACAAACTGTCAGAAGAGTGTGCTTTACTGAATTCCAAACAAAGAATCAGTGTGCATGACACAAATTGACGCAGTGTACATGAGTGTTAGGCCCGATCCAACAATTAATTAACCAGTAGGACTCGTCGTCGATCTTGTCATATCTGGTTGGCATTACGTTAATTTCCAGCCAATATGCATATACGACTTGATAACTATGTAAGTCAGAACTAGGCAACAACTAATGGTGGCGCAGCAAGATTACGTTGACCTGTCTTTTGCCGTTTTGGGGCGAATTTGCAGTGCCCGTCGGAGTATTATTCAGGGAAGTCGGCGTTTTCTGTCGATATATACCATGCATATCACTGTCACAGCTCAAATTAAGATGCTTTTTTTTTCTGTTCAAATGCACAACTGATGACTATGCTACCTCTGTTTTCTAATAGACTTTTCAACACACGTTTGATTATTTATCTTATTTAAAACATTACATAATTATCATTTATTTCATTCTAAGTTATTTTATTACTAAAATTACTTTATGCGTGATTTATATCTTACGCATTTGTACATTTATATTAATAAGATAAATAAAAGCATGTACCCAAAAGTCAACGGCGTTAACTAATTAGAAAAAATATACAAGTACTTCCTTTGTTTTTAGGGAAAATTGTAACCATGCCATTATAATTTTGTAAAATTTGAGATATGACATCGTTGATCTTTTTAGATACGTTTAACTATTCGTCTTAGTAAAAAAATATATAATTATTTATTTTATTGTAACTTGAGTAATTTATCATTAAAGGTTTTCTAAACCTGAATTATATTTTTATTGTTTGAAAAAAAATCATTATTTGCAAAAAAAAAATGATGAATGATCAAACTTATCTAAACAGTCAACGTCGTCATATATAAAAAAGATATACTCCATCCGTTTTATATTATAAGTCATTTGATTTTATTTAAAGTTATATCAGTACTGGCCAAATCACAAATGCGACGTCAACTTAACAAATGTACTCCTTCCGTTTCACAATGTAAGTCATTCTAGCATTTTCCATATTCATATGGATGTTAATTAATCTAGATAAATGTATATGTCTAGATTCATTAACATCAATATGAATGTGGGAAATGCTAGAATGACTTACATTGTGGAACGGAGGAAGTACAAGCTAGCTTGACCAAACTTTTGCCAAATTTATTCCTTCAATTATATATAGGCTCCGTAGGTTTGAAATGCAGGAATTTAATTCGCTCAAAGCTAGCGCCAACTAATCTGATGATCTCTGCAGTAAACAGGCCGCAGGCAGATATAAGCCTAATTTCGCCTGAATTAATGGACACGCACGAATGGCTATCAGTGCATATCGACTAGTATGAATTATTTAATCGCATCGATCAGCAGGTGAAAGTTTGAAAAGGTAGAATTGTGCTAATTAACAGTTTTTGGTAGACGACCTGACGACCACTGCACTGCCCTTGCGCCGTAAAAGTTTGAAAAATCGCAAGTGAAGGTCAAACAAAAGAAGAAGCAGATTGGCCAGGTAAAACATGAGCAGGTTCAACTCATGTAAATTAATATAAGAGCACGTACGCATACGCATACTAGTGCATACTGCATACATCACGAAAACTTTGATCGTGCTTCTTGCTTTCTACCGCATTATATAGCATCTCTCTATGGACTACACGGCTATGGGAGGGGTAGAAAAATAAACGAAGCAGCATAAAAAAAATTATGTGGGTGCAATTTTTAGGGACCTCGTCTTTTCGTTTATGTTTATACTTATCAGTCAAATTTTAAATTTTCAATCTTAAATTAAAGTTGATTTTGAGGTATTTTTCATCGAAGTTTTTTCAGCCTTTGCTTTTCGCTTGCTAAGAACCCGTATATAAAAGTTTTATTTATAAATTATTTTTCGTTTGCAAAGATACTGTTTGGCTTATTCCATGATGTGGCGTATATCTATTAGAAGGCCTCGGTAAGCATGTGCGAGCTATGCGATGGAACCTGACCTTAATTTTTTTTGAGGGGAAAAACCTGACCTTAATTTTTTTTATACTTTAATCATGATGATGATGGGAACGCGCATTCCAAGCATTAAAAATCCCATTTTCCACTTAAATTCCACTTAGCAAATGATACATCACTATATCATATCATGACATAGTTCTTCTTCACTTCTTGGCGTTAATTGAAAAGATGAGTCTAGTCTGATGTATTGTACAACTTTGCTGAATATATATAGTAAGTTTGAGTAAAAGATTTTAATTTTAGTTACAGCTGATTAGAGCCCAAATCATATTTCTCATTAGTGTCCCATACACTCCCTCCATCCCATAATATAAGGAATTTTAGGTGAATGTGACACATGCTAGGATAATGAATCTGGACAGACAGTTTGTCTATAGTCATTGTACTAGATATGTTACATCCACCTAAAAATCCTTATATTATGGGATGGAGGTAGTAAGATATAAGAAATATTCTATATAGTAAAGTACTATTAGCATGATGGGGAAGTCATACGCGTGTTCTTTCATGTTTCGATTACGTATCCTTGCTTGAATGATTATGCATACCAGGTTTAAATTTTAAGCTGACCCTATGCAAGCCTTCGGTCCAAAAATCATTGATGCACAAAAATTAAGTTGCAGGGTTGCTTGCAACTCCCATAATAGCTACTGCATTTTGTAGCACATGGTACAGTTTGGCATGTACATTTGATTCTCTGCATGTGCACACATGTTCACATACATATACAGGTACTGCATGATAGTGACCAAAAATTTAGGAAAATCAAGTTGGGTGCAAAAGAACTTACTCCACAAACTTTGTCCATGTCAAATGGTTCGATCAATTAATTCCAGAAGACTTGAACGATTTATATATGGACCAATGCGATCGAGTACCAAGCCTGACAACTCATCCTTGCACTAATTATCTACAGATTTTCCACGCAAGAACAGGTGTACTACTGCATGGCCAGCCGGTCAGTTTAGTCATCAATCGAGTAAGAATTTATGTGGCTTGTTAATTCAGCTAAAGTTAATTAACTTCGACGAAAGATTCAAAACACGCATACTCATTAAACCGACCGATTCTTGGCATAAACGAGTATTCAGATGATTCAAATTAAATTCATCACCGACGTCATTCTAGTTCCACGGTGATGCAATGCAGGCAAAAGTTTCGGCCGCCGCCGCCGCCACGTGTAATTTAAAATTTATCACCGGCGTCGACCACGCCGCCGGTCGCCAGGTCAGCGGCGGAATTGATGGGGATACTGATCTATCGCCGGCGGCACGTACGGTCGTTCTAGAACTAGAAGATCGACGTTTGTACTGCCCACGGATTTAATTAGTGCAGCGAACAAATAAACGCAAATACTCATCATATTCATATAACCAAAAATCAGAAATTCTAAATTGATCATGGTGTAATTCTTGTCTTTCCGTTTGACCTGTAGTATTATTACATCTGTGCATGCAAATTGAGTCTGCATGTATGCATGCAAATTGAGTCATTTAGGGGTAGTTAAACGCTTGTTTCTTGTGCACATGGGGAGTTAAAGTCTGCATGCTTCTTAATTCTTTCCCACCATTAGGAGTGGCAAAAAAAGCTCGGGCTCGTGAGCTCAGCTTGGGCTGGGCTCGAGCTTGGTTGGCTTGGCTCATGCTCGTAAGCCAAATGAGCCAAGCTCAAGACTCCTTTTTAGCTCGTTGCTGAAATGAGCCGAGCTCGAGTTGGCTCGCGAGCCTATGCCGTCATGTGTTTATATCGATTATTTTACTTTTTATAGAGTTATTATTTGTCAACTTGAAATATATCATTAATATTTTGAAGAATTGAATATATAAACTTATTTAAATTTTACATGTTGATGATTTGTTCTTACTTTTTTTAATAATTACAAAATATATATGAAGAGGTGTTTTAACAGAAAGGCTTGCAAGTCAGCTCGAGCTGGCTCAAGCCAAGAAACGGGCCGAGCCAAGCTTAAGTTTTAGCTTGTTTCCCTAACTGAGCCGAGCCAAGCCTAATTTGTTGCGAGCCACCGCAAGCAGAGCCCTACCCACGACATACTCACATCAAATAAAATGCATGGTAGTTACTCCTAAGACGCTTGCTTCTTATGCATATGGGGAATTAAAAGTCGGCATGTTTCTTGATCCTTCCCCACCACATATTTTTATTAAAATGCATGGTAGTTAACTCTTTCTTGGTCTTCGTGAAAAAAGTTATATCATGATCAATATGAAATGGATGGAGCAGTACATCTAAATTTAAATCATAGATTTAGCATGTGTGTTCGTATTTATGCTGAGTGCAATATGTAGACTTGATAGAATACTCGTATTTATGTTTAATTATTTTCACTGTTAGATGATGAACTCGTCGATAGCGAGTCTCTAATAGAGATGGAAATAGAATGTACGAGTGTGCATTCATATTTCATACTAGTAGCATAACTGCATAAGTGTGCATGCATATGTACCGTGTTTTGAAGAAAAAAAAAGTTAGACCATTGATGAAAATTTATGGGGTAATCAACGTATAAATTCGCCGACCGTTTGAATCGGGAAAGAGAAAAATAAATGGTTAGTAAATTTCAGAAGATTTATATAGGTTTTGTGAAATTCGTGTCAAGATAAAAAAAAATGGCATTTCCCGTTCACCTCTGGTCTGTGGTCACTCACTCTGACAAGTTTTAGAGTCAAGTACTCAAGTGCGAGGAAGAAGAAGAGGGTTAGCTGGACGGTTTGTTGGGCCTTTGAATGAATGGTTTGCAACGCGTTGGGCCTAATGGGCCTCACGTGACGTCGACGCCTTGGCGGATTAGTGGGCCCATTAGTAACTGTCTTGTTTTCTTTCTTTCTTTTTTTCATTTTGGTCCTTGTTTCCATGTCTTTGATGATGATTTTACGGCCGAGAAATATAGGCAATATCGCTCTAGTACATATAGGGCTCATATTGGAACATAAGATTCTCAAAACACATGAACAGAAAAAGTACAGGATTGAAATACCCTAACACCTTAAATTCTACATATTAGAAAAACACAGAAAAACTACAGGAAGAGTCGTTTGGATTGAGCACAAGAAAAAAAAACATAGGAATAAAAAGTAATTTTATTGCGAAGTTTATATTAGAATCCCTCTAAAATTCCCAAGTTTTGAGTCAATCCAAAGTAATTTCATAGGATTTTTTTTATAGTTATTCATATGATCCAAATGATAACATAGGAAAAAATTTCACAAGATTGAATTCATCTAAAATTACTTCAAAAATCTTTTGTTCCAAAGGAGCCAAAAAAAAAAGGGCTTGTTGCTGTATTTTGCGCATTGGATGATGGCAGCATCAGCAATTAAGCATCAACCCCCCTTTTCTTAGCTCGTGACCAATTTATACTCTATTTTCATGGCGATTTCTTTGGATGCGACCATCTTAATTTTCTTGTGGACGTAAATAGCAGCCAGCTGACCATGCATGGCCCGAATTCCTTGGAGCCTAATCATTTTGGGGAAAACCATACAGCTACAAAAGAACGCAGAGTAATCCATGCAAAGTGACAACGAATTTGGAGAATTTTTTTTTCTCTTCTTTTCCATCAAAGTTCGTTGTCCTCTCAACATTTCTTCGCTTCCTCAAGCTTGTTCCTCGCTTGCGTGTAAACTGAGAAATTACAAAGTTTTTGTTCTTCTCACGATTGATAATATAATGTAAGTTCATTATCGCCTCCAATCCTCAAATTGTCATGCTCCTATGATGCTTTTTTTTTTTGGTTTGATTTAAATTGTGTTCATATTTTTTATTTCTCCATGGCGCATCGTACGTGCAGTGCATGACGCGCATGGAGGAGTCGAGTTCTTGATCGATCGATCGAGCGATCGGTCAAAACATTCGGAAGAAATCGTTGACGAGGCAAAGCGATCGAGGAGAAGCCATTCGATCGGATTTGCGAGAGAGATCATGCACAAGCGATCCAAATCCTGCGAGCCGTCCAGCGAGATGGACGAGCGCCGCCGCCGCGGCGGCGTCGGCGGCAATGGCGCGACGACCTGCGACGACTCGGCGTGCGGCGCCAGGGCGGCGTCGTCGTCGTCGTCGTCGTCCTCGGCGACGACGTCGCACTGCTCCAGCGTCTCCGTCTACCGCGCCAAGATCAACGGCGCCCCGCGCCACGTCACCGCCGTGTGGCACCGGACCCTCATCAACCAGTCCTTCACCATCTCCATCGACGGCGGCGCCGGAGCCGGGGACGACGGGGCGCTCAGCCACAAGGTGGAGCTGAAGCCGTGGCCGTTCTGGAGCAAGAGGGGCGCCAAGACGCTCGACGTCGACGGCGACCGGCTCGACATCGTCTGGGACCTCCGGTCGGCCAAGTTCCCGGCGAGCAGCCCGGAGGCCCGCCGCCGGCTACTACGTGGCGCTGGTGAGCCGCGACGAGGTCGTCCTCCTCCTCGGCGACGGCAAGAAGGACGCGTTCAAGCGGACCAGGTCCCGCCCGTCGCTCGACGACGCCGTGCTCGTGTCGCGCCGCGAGAGCGTCTCCGGCAGGCGCACCTTCGCCGCCCGCGCGCCGCTCGCCACCGGCGCCGCCGGTAGAAAACACCACGAGATCGTCGTCGACAGCGCCACGCCGGCCGAGGGAGCCGAGGATGCGGATCACGGTGGACGGCGTCGTGCTGGTGCACGTCAGGAGCCTGCAGTGGAAGTTCGGGGAAACGAGACGGTGATCGTCGACCAGTCGCCGGTGCAGGTGCTCTGGGACGTCCACGACTGGATCTTCGCCGGCGGCCCGGCGGCGCAGCGCGTCTTCGTCTTCAAGCCCGGCGCGCCGCCGCCGGGCGGGACAGGTGCGGCCGCCGCGGCCGGCGCCGGCTGCGGGCGGCGGCATCGGCGACGAAGGTGGCTACAGCTTCTTCCTCCAGGCGTGGAAGACGGAGTGAGGTCATGGGCATGAGACAGGGTTAAATTTGCAGGATGTTTGGATCGATTTGTTTACATGAAATCAAAAAAGCTTATTCGTTTTTTTTTGCAAGTTTTGATGGAGGGGAAGCTTTGAATGATCCAAATATCGTATAGTGTTTGAAATGGTAATTTAAACCAATAAGCAAACTGAACAAAAAGCACACCAATAAATCCAAATGGCATGTTCCATCAACCTAACTGAACAAAAGGCAAACTGTATCCTCACTGTGACGCATGTTCACAGTAGTATAATCACGGTTAATATTCACAGCAGAATCAACACATGCGCATGAGGAGAAAACAATCCAACTAGTTTTGGGACAACTCAATGCAACATGGTTACAAAGTGATGTTAATTCAGATGGTGAAATATGATATGCAGACAAGGTTGAAAGTACTCCATGCCATTGCATTTCAATAAAAATGGTCATTACTAAATTTGAGCACACCAAATGTTATGTTTCATCTACCTAACAGAACTAAAAAGAAGGTAAGTAGAACCGTAGAAAGGCTAATAAGCTAATTAGTTGCATCTTCAAACAACTACAAATGCTCACAGAAGTACGGTTACTTCCATAGCAGAATGAACTGCGTGAGAAAACAATCGGGCTAGTTCTTCTGGGACAATTCAATGCAAAACTCTTACAAAGATGTATAACTCAGACCAGATGGTGAAATACAATATGAAGAGTTGCAGTCTTGCAGACAAGGTTTCAAGTACTCTATGCCCATTGCACTTCAACCAAAACTGCATGCTTGTAAGTTACAATAACAGATGCAGAACAAGTTACAGGTATCAGCATAGGCAATTCTGTCTACATTCCATTCACTCGGTCCCAATGTCACAATAATACATCAGGAAAGTTGTGGCGGTCGAAGAAAGTTTATTCAGACCAAATCATGGCCCATGTTTACCTGTCACAGCTGAACCATTTCCTACAAAAGTGTAGAGATACTGCGACCTCTAATGCCTGACCATGCTAACAAAAATTGAAGAAAACAAAAGGGTAGTAGTGCCAAAGGAGTTAATCCTTCACTCCATCACAGCGATACCGCCAGCTACCTTAATCTTCTCTATGATTGCCTCAGCTTCCTCCTTCGTGAGTGACTGCTTCAGAATGACAGGGGCCTTCTCCACTAACTCCTTCGCCTCCTTCAGCCCCAAATCTGTGAATGTTCTGATCTCCTTGATGATCTTAATTTTAGCAGCAGCGTCAAATTTCTCCAGCTTGACGTCAAAGACTGTCTTCTCTGCTTTCTTCTCCTCTGCCTTTGCAGCGCCAGCAGCACCGCCACCACCTTGAGGACCGAAACTGAAACCCTGTCCAGAAATTGCCTGTGGTGGGGGCTGGTTCAGTCTGAAAAGGAGAGCTGGAGCAATCTGTTTGATCTCCTCAGGAGGGAGGGCAGCAATGCGGTCGGCAAGATCCACAACTTTCTGTGATGGAGTTGGCAGAGGCCCGTATGGATCATAGACTTCAGGGTATTTATACTTCTTAGCACCAGTGTCTTTTGCAGTCTCTGTGCTGTACATATGAGCCCAAACTGCTGAAAGACGACCCCCAGATGTTGGTCTTGAACAACATAGTCGTCTTGCTATGGTAGAGAGACTCATCCTACTTGCAGCTGTGTACCTTGCTAGCTAAAAAAAATCCAGGGGAAGAAAAGCAATAATAGATCCTCGCCCTGCACAAGAATAAGAAAATTAAAAGATTAAACTGAATACCGCACCTATAAACAGCCTCTTGGCTCTTGCACAAAAGAAGGGTTACAAGAATAACAAACTAAAAGGCAGTAGAGAAGTCTGTCACCGCAAGATAGCTACCGTGAGCGTCTATGACTTCAAGAAGTTAATATCAAGTCAGTGAAATGGAATATCTGATTTGCACACCAACTCGCACTATAACTCATTGCTAGGGAATATGGATCATTTCGCCCATGGACTAAACATCATTTCCCATTATCCACAGAAGATTTCACCCCTACCAATCCTGACATGCCGCATGAGCCGCCGCGAACGACCATTTGAACCAGGTGAGGAGAGCAAACACAAGTTCCTATATTCGTCGGAAGCTTGATTCATTGCCACAAGAGCACCCAAAAAGACTCTCTCATGAATCTCCTCAATTATAGCCGCGTAAGCCATCTCCACATCGACTTCATTTATACTCAGTCTAAAATATACAAATCCCACAATACAAATATACATATCCACCAAAGATCAAATCCTTGGACTATCCCCCCTCCCCCCAACATCTACTAATCCCCGACGAACAACGAAAAATCTCTCTCCCTCCGAGCAAGCAGCAAACCTCCAAGATCCCCAAATATTCACGGGAACCAACTAAACTCGTTACTACTACTAGGGTTAAGGCAAGAGGCAAAGAGAAAAAGGCAGCTTCCAGATCTAGGAGAGAAGCTAGGGCTAACGCAGATTCGAGAAGAAGTGTGGGTGTAGAGAGATGAGAAAGAGGATGCGCGTTATCAGGCGGATGCTCACCAGCGAGCGAGGGAGGATGCGGCGGAAGCAGCAGACGACGCCGGGCACCGCTGCTCCGCTCGCGGGGTGGAGATCGACGCAGGCGAGGCGGCGGCGGCGGCGGGAGAGCGAACTCCGGACTCCGGGAGTGACGACTATCTCGCACCGGCCCAGTTACAAACAGGCCACTGTGGGCTTTCTCTGCTCGATCCTTTTTTTTTTTGAAAAAAAAGAAGATAGAAATAACTTTTCTCTTTTTTTTTAAAGAAAAGGTATCCCAAATTTGTCTGATTATTTTATATAATTGAGTTTAAATCTGAGATTTGGTGATAATGTATTTCATGCATGTACCTGTCTTTAATAATTTTATTCATAAATTTGCAAAACTTTTTGGTTGGGTTTTTACGGGTTTTACTTGTTTGGTGGTTTTCACTCGATATATCCTCTACTCAGTGGCGAAGCCACCGGGGGTGCCGGGGTGGGCCTGGCACCCCCCATCCCTATGCGCTGCAAATTAACCCCCGGGTGATTAGCCATCTAATCCATACAATTAACTCATTAGTTAGTTGCAAGTTGAGCCTATACATAACTGACCAATAGATTTTAGTTTTACGTGATTACCTGAGTTAATTAATGTAACTAAGCGATGTGGTTGCAAGTCTCCAAAACTAAAACGGATAAATAGAAATAATGTCTTGTCATTCATGTATTCAGTAAATTTGGTGCTATTTAGTTGCCTAATTTTAAAAAATGATTCTTTTATGTTATATTAATGTGCATTCGGACATACACCCTCCATCCTAAAATAAGTTCAGTTTTTTTACATGAACCTAGAAGAATGTGTTGAAATATATCCAAAGTCATATCAACAATCAATTTATTTACATATTAGTGCAAAATAACCATAAAATTCAAAATATAATTATACGAGGGGCGACTACACATATTAAAGCGAACAAGAGGTGAGGTGAGGCCAATCTGCCACTCAGCATGCACTGAGCCATCAAGATCCACACCATTGTCTACCGAGGCACTGGCGAGTTCTTACATCTCGTGACCAGCACCCCCTATCACTAAATCATGGCTTCGCCACTGCCTCTACTCCTCTATATGATACCTTATGTACACATACCTATCTCCCTCAGCTCGAAATAACGTGAACCCAGTTGTATACTGAAAGATATTTTCAAATATGGATGCTTACATGCATGAGAAGATAGGACAATATCTCCTCGATAAGAAAGACTATGCAATTCGACTCAGCTTTGAAGGGACTACTTCGCCCATATCCTATTTAGGAATTCTGAGTCCTACTTAGATAAGAGAGGATTTTTGCTACAAATAAAAGGCTTCCGAGGAGAGGATGGCTTATAATATTAAGCAATAGACATCCACAAGCCACCATCTTCACGACGATTCTACATATAGAGAGAGCCCACAAGTAGTTGCCAACTACATTGCTACTGTAACTTCTACCGAGATTAGTTGTTAGGCTAGACTAGAGATCCCGCCTCATACTTTATATATACTCTGTGTGATACTAGATCCCAAACAGGGTTTACATTTTTGGATCGAAATTTCTGAAATTTCAAAAATTTCGGTTCTATCCAAACCCCCGATACGATATTATTTTGGTCGAAATTTTTAATTTTTTTATATTTTTTCGTGAATTTGGTAATATTTTGTTTAAATTTTATTAAAAAAATTATATAATTTCAGCCCAAAATTCCACCACCGATAAAAACAAGTCCTTGTTCGTTTCTGCTTGTAGCGGAGGATAAAATTTTAGATTATCGTGCCACATTTTCAAACTGCTAAACAATATGTTTTGTGCGAAAACTTTCTATATGAAAGTTGCTCTAAAATATTAGATGAATTCATTTTTCAAATTTGTAATAACCTCGTTTTACGTAAAACACTTAATCTTTATATTCATCTTCAGGAGATCCAAACACCACCTAAACCGAAAGATTAAACCATTATCCCAAGCCTCCCTCGCCAGCGTGCGCCGCCGCTGCCACCGGCTTTCCGTCGTGGTTCGCCACACGCTGGCCCGCCTCCATCGCACAAGAGATGGCGCGTCGTCGTGATTTGACGTAAAGGGAGGGCAGGGAAGGGAAGGGCAGCGCAAGCGAGTACAACGTGCGTGACTTTCTTTTTTTAAAAAAATAATGGATTATTTTATTTCCGTTCTACAACAGAAAGAAAATAATTCTTTCGTTTTACAACGTGCTTGAGATTTTGGAATTTGGATACGCTTGGCGAGTAAGCTCGCTGCTGGTTTCCTCTTTCATGGCTAGCGAGGCCATCGTCTCCGGCGTCGTCGCCGACATGGCCGGCAGGCTCGTGTCCCTCGTCGCCGGCCACCTGCTGGACCGGCGGGGCGACGTCGAGGAGAAGCTGCGGCGGCTGCGGCGCCTGGTCGTCAGGATCGAGAGCGCGGTGGAGGCGGCCGAGGCGAGGCGGATCACCGGGCGCGCAGCTCACTCGCGTGGCTCTCGACCTCGTCGACGCGCGCGCACAGGGCGCTACTTCCTCGACGCGTTCCCCGTGGGGCGGACGACCGCGACGGCGACGTGAGGTGGCGCGGTCGCTCGTTCCACCCGCCAAGCGGCTGCGGGTCGCGGCGAGGTGGCTGGTGTTCCGCGGCGGCGGCCGGCGCGGTGCGGAGCTCGACGGCGTCCTGCCGACTAGAGAGTGTCTCCGGCGATCTCACCGGTTATCATGATGCTTCAGAGCTGCCCGCGGCGATGCAACCGGCCCGCTGCCACGACATCTACGCGGACAGCCAGATGTTCGGCCGGCAGGTCGAGAGGCGCCGCGTCTTCGACTTCTTGCTGCAAGACGGCGACGGCGATGACGGCGGCGAGCCGGCGGCGGCTGGAGCTCGTGCGTCCTCTGATCATCGGCCGTTCCGGCCTCGGGAAGACCACGCTCGTGCAGCACGTCTGCGACGACCCCCGTGGCCGCCGCTTCTCGCGGATCATCCTGGTGGACTTCCACTGCGTGAGCCTCATGGGGCCGGCGAGACGACTTCTCTACTGGCGCTCCCCTGTTCGCCGCCGCCGCCGCCGCCGCTGGCAGCGGGAGCACTAGCATCTGGCGTCGGCGAGAAAGCTGAGACTTCTCGAGAAGAATCTGCGCGGCGAGAGGCTCGCTCATCGTGTTCGATCAACGTCCGCGCGCGAGGAGGCGCGCGTCGACGCGATACATGCGGGCGCTGCGGCGCGCGGCCGGCGAGGAGCAAGGTCATCGTGACGAGCAGCGACGCCAGGCACGTCGCGGGCCTCGCCACCGCTGGGCGGGCACCACATCACCCTCCCCGCCCCCGCCGCCGGCGGAGTACTGGCTCTTCAAGGCGCACGCGTTCGGCGGCGCGGACGACGCCGACGCCGACCCGCGGCTGGCCGGCGGGGCAGCCATCGGCCGAGAGGTCGCCTGCGCGCGATCCTACTTCGGCGGGAAGGCGCTGGGCGCCTCCTCCTGGTGGCGCCCCGACCACCGGCTCTGGCGCAGGGTGCTGAGCAGCGGCGCCGCCGACCTGCCATGCCTCGGCACCGGCGACTACATCGCCGCGGCGGCCGGCTGCCTGTTCCCGCCGCACCTGAACCTCCACGGCGTCACCGTCTCCCGCTCGCCGCTGAGAGGTCTCGTCGGCCTCCATGGCTCCTCCTTGATGACTCCTCCTCCCACCGACTCCGGCCGCCGCTCGCCGGAGTTGCCCGTGCTGCTGTGCAAGTCAGTCTTCCCTTCCTACTGCCTCTACTACGCCGCGCATTGCACCATCGATGATACGGAAATCAAACAGTAATTTTCCTTTTTTTTTTCTGCACGGATACTGCAAAAAAAATTGTGCACTGTTCGTGGATAGTGATCTGAGTTGTAGTGATCTGAAGAAAACCAGGCGGCTGCTGGTGCCTGGTGGTTGTCACTTTCATTGATTCAGCTTGTTGATAGCGTCTCAAATCGTCCAATGATTTCTTTTACATATAGAAAAGTGTAAGATGGAGAAGATGAGATGATGGCAGGAGAGGAGGAAATGGTTTTTCATTCCTCCAGAGGTGTTCGTTCATTTTGCATTGTCTAGTTATAAAAAAATTTAAATAAACTAATAAGATAAATTAATAGTATATGATATATCACTATACAAATATGTTTCAAATTTGATTACACAAAAGTAACAAATTTAATAAAAATGTGCTCATAAATATATTTGTTTTTTCTACAACATGTAAGAAGTCAATTTAATAATATATCATATACGTATTAATTTATCTTATTACAGTATTTTTTTTAAAAAAATTACATCTATCTAAATAGCATGTGACAAACGTGGGAATATCTTATCTAACCGAGGGAATAAAGAGTTTCTTTAGGAGAAAAGACGGATCAGCCTTTCGTGGAAGAATGTTTTTATCCTAGATGATTTCAGTATTGACTTTTAAATTGCTAAATACATAGATATAGAATTTTTACATATATGTTATTTTCGTTTGCTTCTCTCTTTTTCTCACGGTTTATCAATCGTCGTATAAATGATGCGGCCGTTGGCTATCCGGGACTGGCCCAATCACTTACTAGATAGATGGGCTTTGTTTTGTCTCATCGGCCCAAACTGTGATCGCAATCCAATGAAGTGGAAACATGACAAACTTTGCAAAAGAGGTACACATGTTGCAGCATTCACCTTAGTTCAAATCAAGTGAAAAAAAAATGACCAAATATGCAGAGAACGAATAATTTGCAAGAATCATCCTTAGTTCCTCCTACATGCACTCAAAACCATGCAGAGATGGAAAGAGTTGATGTGCTTAATACCATGGTACTGTATTGTGCATCTGTGACTAAAGTGGTTGGATCATCATGCAGAGTTTCTGCTTGTAATGCTGTAATTCATTCAGCAATATAATTCCAGCCTTCATTGTGATGATGACGTTTTTGTGACCTCGAATCGTCCATGACAACTCAAACAAGACTGATATATAGGAATAACAAGTCGGTTTCGGCATTGACATGGCAACTTTGACCATTAATTTATATTGAAATATCCCATAATATATTATGTTGGTTAGTTAAAGCGTTATAAAAGTATCAGAGGAACTTAAAGTCTTTAGAATGACACGTTTTAAAAGGCTTTTACAAAACAAATGTACCGTACGCACGTATGATTTCCATTCATCTAACATAAATATGATATTAATGTTTAAAAGTTTTCAAAGTTTGGATTTTTTTTTAATTGAGATCCTTGTATCCCAAATGATCCGGGTTTTCAGCTTTTGGAAGAAGACCCAAAGAACATGCTAGTTCACACACACCTACACCCTGCTCGGGGTTCCAGCTTAAAATGCTAACACCACACGTTACTAAGAACAAGTTTAATAATATAGTCAGCAACTAACTACAACAAACTAAAACATCATATATAACATATCCAATAGTCTACTGATACACTAGTTAATTGTAAATATATATTGTATTATCAATATCTAAGACTAATCCACCATCTCTCCTACATGATTTATTGGAGACTATGTTAAAGCTAATTATAAATCTGTAGACCGTTTATTTTTCTTTCTTCTCTCTTTTATATATCCACAAATATGATGTGGTAGCTTTTACAGATAAATATGATGTAGTCCTTGTACGGTCCGCTTATATTGCCTTATGGTACTCGCTCTGAGGCCTGAGCATCCTCTAGTAACTGACAGCAAAAAGCCTGACATCTAAACACACGGCAAAAGAAAACAACATTTTTATAATAACACCATAAACAGAAAACTAGGCACCGGGAAGTCCATCCACCGGTCGCCATCCTCCTCTGTTTGCAACTCTTTTCCATTTATGCGTAACCATCGTCGTTTTGCATAACACCTGAAAGGGTGACTTTATAATGATTATGTTGTGGACAACATAATCATTTCTAATAAGCCACAACGACCAGCCAAAGTGCTGACATGTTTCCTCTGTTCTCTCTTACTTGACACGGTTGACAAGCTTGATTTTATCTTTCACCAATAAAAAGTACTCCCTCTCCATTTTAAAGTATAGGGTATATTTTATTTTGTTGGAACAAAACTTGGACCAATAATTACTCTATTACAATATAATTTTTTAAACAAAATTGATGTTGTTAGATTTGTCTTGAAAATATGAAGTTCTTTCATATAATTATTGTACTTTTGTGACATAAATAATATATTAGAGAAGCAATTGTTAATCAAAATCTTATTCTAATAAAACAAAATACACCCTATATTTTAAAATAGAGAGAGTACTACCTTTGTTTTTTAAATATATATCGATGTTGATTTTTTAAGCATTCGTCTTATTTAAAACTTATACGCAAATTTAAGTCATGCTTAAAGAATCTTTAATAATAAATCAAGTAAAAAAATGGCAATTACATAAATTTTTAAAGAGTAAATTACACTCACGGTACATAAACGTGCGAGGTATCTGCAAATAGGTAAAACAATTTACAAATTGCTTATTCCGGTATAATAACGTGCCTAGCGAACCTAATCCAAAACAATCTACAGATGCAAAAATGATTGAATGTGTAGTACCAGAATGGCACACATGGCGTTGTACCCGTCGACAGCGAGGTGCCCGTGGTGACTTCGACAATCTCAAGATATGTTGACCCAGTCTTCTGGAGGTGCTCTGTACGCGCGATGTGAGCGTCTGCGTTTATACTATGTTTCTCAAAAATAAGTACGCTTGCAAAGGTTTCATCAGGATGCAGATCAATTTTTCTTGCGTGAATTGTTTTGGCCTGGTTCACATGGACTAGCCAAGTTATTGCAACGACACAAGCAATTTACATGTTGGTGTATGTATTTGCACACACCATGTAAGTTCATGTCCAACATAGTTTACTCATTTAAAATAAGATGAATAGACAAACATATAACCATCGTATATTAAAAAACGAAGAGAGCTGTGCAACCTTTTTTTCAATATTTAACTTTTTTTTTTTGCAAAAATACGAGCGTTCAAAGTTTGTATATACTCCATAATAAAGACTATCCAACATCAGATAAAAAGAAACAGAAAGAGAGAGTAATGCAAAAATTCCTGTGTCCCCCTCGGCCCCTCCATGGAAAGAGACATGATGCAAATCCTACCCTAATTTTAAAGTTTGACTTAAAAATATGTTCAAAATGGTATGTATCCAAATAAGTGGGATATAATAATCATATAATGGGTGCTTAGTCTAATCCCGTCTGACTTTGCACCAAATTTGAGCCGTTGAGCTCGTTTCCACCACCTTCGAATTCCCACATGGCCAGCGACGCCATCGTCTCCGGCGTCGTCGCCGACATGGTCGGCAGGCTCATGTCCCTCGTCGCCGGCCAGCTGCGCGACCGGCGGGGCGACGCCGAGGAGAAGCTGCGCAGGCTGCGGCGCCTCGTCGTCAGGATCGAGAGCGCGGTGGAGGCCGCCGAGGCGAGGCGGATCACCGGCCGCGCGCTCCTCGCGTGTCGCCGGCTCTCCGAACTCGTCGACGGCGCGCTCCAGGGCCGCTACTTCCTCGACGCGTTCCCCCGTGGCGACGGATCACGACGGCGGCGGGCGCGGGCGAGGCGCGGCGGTGGCGAACTCCGCTCAACCCGGCCAAGCGGCTGCGCGTCGCGGCGAGGAGGCTGTGTTCTGGGGACGGCGGCGGCGGCTTGCGGAGCTCGATCGGCGTCTCTTGCCGACCTGGAGAGCGGTGCTCCGGCGATCTCAACCGGGTTCATCACGATGCGTGCAGAGCTGCCCGCCTGGCGCTGCAACCGGCCGCTGAACAACGAACACTCTACGCCGACAGCCACGAATGTTTGGCCGGGCAGGTCCGAGAGGCGCCGCGTCTTCGGACCTTCTTGCTGCATGACAGCGAACGGCATGGGCGGCGGCCGGCCGGCGGGGGCAGCCGCCGTCCTCCTCGATATTGGCCAGCCAAGGCCTTCGGAAGACGACTCTCGTGCAGCACGTCTGCAACCGACCTCGAGTGCGCCGCGCTTCTCGCTGATCATTGAGCTGGACTCCATTGCTTGAAGCCTCATGGGGCCGGCGAGACCGGCGCTGTTCTCTCCTGGCGCTCCATGTTCGCCGGCACCGGCGGCGCGCGAGCGCCACTCGACACCAGCGTGTTCGTGCGACAGCCCGGCGAGACGGCTGGCACTTTCCTCGAGCGGAGGCTGCCGCGGTGCAGGTTCCTCGCCGTGTTCGATCAGCGTCGGACGCGCGGAAGGGCGGCGGGTATCGACTGCGATCATGCCGGACGCTGGCGTGCGGCGGGCCGGCGAGGGAGAAGGTCATCGTGACGAGCAGGCACGCCCGAGCACGTCGCGGGCCTCGCCCGCCGCCGCCGCGGACACCATCACCT
>CM020189.1:19460513-19513587 GCA_009805545.1 Oryza longistaminata
CGCGCCCCGACCCGCGCTTCTGGCGCACCGTGCTGAGCAGCGGCGCCGCCGACCTGCCGTGCCTCGGCTACGCCGACGACGCCGTCGCCGGCCGCCTGTTCCCGCCGCACGTCACCTTGCAGAGCGTCACCATGTCGCGCTCGCCGGAGAGAGGCATCGTCAGTCTCCAGGACTCCTGTTTGGTTACTCCTCCGGCGACTCAGTCCGGCGATCACCGCCGCGGCCGCTCGCCGGAGTTGCCCGTGCTGCTGTGCAAGTCAGTCTTCCCTTCCTACTGCATCTACTACACCGCTCATTGCACGATCAGTGACAGTGACACTGACAACAAACAATGAATTATTCCAGTGTTCTAAACAGATTATTCACCGGATTAGTGACGCGGATTATCTACTTGATAATAGAAACAAATTAACTATTATATTGTAGAGTACAAACCTAACAAATAGAATAGGTTAGAACAAAGTGGTAATGCAGTAGAAGCAATTTGTTTTTGATAGATCGCATTTTTAGAAGCATAGAACAGATAATCCGCGGAAATAATCCGGTGAATAACTAGGGGGAAAAAAACAGGGCCTCAATTTTTTTTTTTTTTTGCACGAATGGCACAAAAAATGGATGATTGCGCCGTTCGTCGTACAAATTTGACTCAGGAATGGATGGTGATCTGAAGAAGGCTGGCTAGATGCTGTTCATTGTCTCTTTCATTGATTCAACTTGCTACTAGTTGCGTTTCAAATCAGCAAGTGATCACTGTATCTTATACATATGAAACTGTACAGTTTTCTGAGTTTATTCTGAAAGAGAAATGCATATTCTTTGAAGAGTGAACACTATAGGATGTGATGATTAGATAATGGCAGAAAAATTCAGGAAAATTCAGGGTCAGAGGACCTTGAGCAGCTGAACCTCAAACACCAGGGGTTCCTTGGCATGAGACAGGAGGCTTCGCCGTGGCCCGAACTGCGATCGCAATCAAATTAAGTGCAAATATGACCAAAATCATAGACAAGGAATATGTTGAAACAATCAGCTTAGTTCAAATCAAGTGGAAAAATGACAGAAAAAAATGCACAGGATGAATATGTTGCAGCAATCAGCTTAGCTCATCAGGTAGTTTGTAACTTGTACCTCTTCTGGTATGGGCTGCAAGCTCTCATCAGTGTAACCTACTTGAGGAGGTATCAGAGCTCTCCTCTTACCTACACACAAAGCCATGAACAGATGGAAAACGTTAATGTGCTTAAAACCATGGTATTTTTTTTCGGGAATACACAAAAGGATTGCGCATTTTTGTATTAAGAGAACCATGGTATTTTCAGAGATGAAAAACATTGTTCTTAAAGTGATTAGCATGCAGAGTTTCAGTATGCTGTAATTCAGCAATAAAATTACCTCCAGCCTTCATTCCGACGAACTTAAAGTCTTTAGAATGACACGTTTTAAAAGGCTTTTACAAAACAAATGTACCGTACGCACGTATGATTTCCATTCATCTAACATAAATATGATATTAATGTTTAAAAGTTTTCAAAGTTTGGATTTTTTTTAATTGAGATCCTTGTATCCCAAATGATCCGGGTTTTCAGCTTTTGGAAGAAGACCCAAAGAACATGCTAGTTCACACACACCTACACCCTGCTCGGGGTTCCAGCTTAAAATGCTAACACCACACGTTACTAAGAACAAGTTTAATAATATAGTCGGCAACTAACTACAACAAACTAAAACATCATATATAACATATCCAATAGTCTACTGATACACTAGTTAATTGTAAATATATATTGTATTATCAATATCTAAGACTAATCCACCATCTCTCCTACATGATTTATTGGAGACTATGTTAAAGCTAATTATAAATCTGTAGACCGTTTTTTTTTTCTTTCTTCTCTCTTTTACATATCCACAAATATGATGTGGTAGCTTTTACAGATAAATATGATGTAGTCCTTGTACGGTCCGCTTATATTGCCTTATGGTACTCGCTCTGAGGCCTGAGCATCCTCTAGTAACTGACAGCAAAAAGCCTGACATCTAAACACACGGCAAAAGAAAACAACATTTTTATAATAACACCATAAACAGAAAACTAGGCACCGGGAAGTCCATCCACCGGTCGCCATCCTCCTCTGTTTGCAACTCTTTTCCATTTATGCGTAACCATCGTCGTTTTGCATAACACCTGAAAGGGTGACTTTATAATGATTATGTTGTGGACAACATAATCATTTCTAATAAGCCACAACGACCAGCCAAAGTGCTGACATGTTTCCTCTGTTCTCTCTTACTTGACGCGGTTGACAAGCTTGATTTTATCTTTGACCAATAAAAAGTACTCCCTCTCCATTTTAAAGTATAGGGTATATTTTATTTTGTTGGAACAAAACTTGGACCAATAATTACTCTATTACAATATAATTTTTTAAACAAAATTGATGTTGTTAGATTTGTCTTGAAAATATGAAGTTCTTTCATATAATTATTGTACTTTTGTGACATAAATAATATATTAGAGAAGCAATTGTTAATCAAAATCTTATTCTAATAAAACAAAATACACCCTATATTTTAAAATAGAGAGAGTACTACCTTTGTTTTTTAAATATATATCGATGTTGATTTTTTAAGCATTCGTCTTATTTAAAACTTATACGCAAATTTAAGTCATGCTTAAAGAATCTTTAATAATAAATCAAGTAAAAAAAGGCAATTACATAAATTTTTAAAGAGTAAATTACACTCACGGTACATAAACGTGCGAGGTATCTGCAAATAGGTAAAACAATTTACAAATTGCTTATTCCGGTATAATAACGTGCCTAGCAAACCTAATCCAAAACAATCTACAGATGCAAAAATGATTGAATGTGTAGTACCAGAATGGCACACATGGCGTTATACCCGTCGACAGCGAGGTGCCCGTGGTGACTTCGACAATCTCAAGATATGTCGACCCAGTCTTCTGGAGGTGCTCTGTACGCGCGATGTGAGCGTCTGCGTTTATACTATGTTTCTCAAAAATAAGTACGCTTGCAAAGGTTTCATCAGGATGCAGATCAATTTTTCTTGCGTGAATTGTTTTGGCCTGGTTCACATGGACTAGCCAAGTTATTGCAACGACACAAGCAATTTACATGTTGGTGTATGTATTTGCACACACCATGTAAGTTCATGTCCAACATAGTTTACTCATTTAAAATAAGATGAATAGACAAACATATAACCATCGTATATTAAAAAACGAAGAGAGCTGTGCAACCTTTTTTTCAATATTTAACTTTTTTTTTGCAAAAATACGAGCGTTCAAAGTTTGTATATACTCCATAATAAAGACTATCCAACATCAGATAAAAAGAAACAGAAAGAGAGAGTAATGCAAAAATTCCTGTGTCCCCCTCGGCCCCTCCATGGAAAGAGACATGATGCAAATCCTACCCTAATTTTAAAGTTTGACTTAAAAATATGTTCAAAATGGTATGTATCCAAATAAGTGGGATATAATAATCATATAATGGGTGCTTAGTCTAATCCCGTCTGACTTTGCACCAAATTTGAGCCGTTGAGCTCGTTTCCACCACCTTCGAATTCCCACATGGCCAGCGACGCCATCGTCTCCGGCGTCGTCGCCGACATGGTCGGCAGGCTCATGTCCCTCGTCGCCGGCCAGCTGCGCGACCGGCGGGGCGACGCCGAGGAGAAGCTGCGCAGGCTGCGGCGCCTCGTCGTCAGGATCGAGAGCGCGGTGGAGGCCGCCGAGGCGAGGCGGATCACCGGCCGCGCGCTCCTCGGTGGGCTCTCCGAGCTCGTCGACGGCGCGCTCCAGGCCGCTACTTCCTCGACGCGTTCCCCGTGGCGACGGATCACGACGGCGGCGGGCGCGGCGAGGCGGCGGTGGCGAACCCGCTCAACCCGGCCAAGCGGCTGCGCGTCGCGGCGAGGAGGCTGGTTTCTGGACGGCGGCGCCGGCTGCCGAGCTCGACGGCGTCCCTGCCGACCTGGAGAGCCGTCTCCGGCGATCTCACCGGGTTCATCACGATGCTGCAGAGCTGCCCGCCGGCGCTGCACCGGCCGCTGAACACGAACATCTACGCCGACAGCCAGATGTTTGGCCGGCAGGTCGAGAGGCGCCGCGTCTTCGACTTCTTGCTGCATGACAGCGACGGCATGGCGGCGGCGAGAGCCGGCGGGGGCAGAGCTCGCCGTCCTCTCGATAGTTGGCCGCCAAGGCCTCGGGAAGACGACGCTCGTGCAGCACGTCTGCAACGACCCGAGGTGCGCCCGCCGCTTCTCGCTGATCATTGAGCTGGACTTCCATTGCTTGAGCCTCAATGGCGGCCGGCGAGACGGCGCTGCTCCTGCGCTCCATGTTCGCCGGCACCGGCGGCCGCGCGAGCGCCACCACCACCAGCGTGTTCGGCGACAGCGGCGAGACGCTGGCACTCCTCGAGCGGAGGCGCGCGGGGTGAGGTTCCTCGCCGTGTTCGACAGCGTCGACGCGCGGAGGCGGCGGTGATCGACGCGATCATGCCGACGCTGCGGCGCGCCGGCGAGGGAGCAAGGTCATCGTGACCAGCAGCACGCCGAGCACGTCGCGGGCCTCGCCGCCGCCGCCGCGGACACCATCACCCTCCGCCCCCCGCCGCCGGCGGAGTACTGGCTCTTCTCAAGGCGCACGCGTTCGGGCGGCGCGGACGCCGAGGCCGACCCGCGGCTGGTGGCGGCGGGGCAGGCCATCGCCAAGCGGCTGCGCCTCGCCGCCTCCTTCTTCGGCGCAAGATGCTCGCCGCGCTGCTGCGGTCGCGCCCGACCCGCGCTTCTGGCGCACCGTGCTGAGCAGCGGCGCCCGCCGACCTGCCGTGCCTCGGCTTCGCCGACGACGCCGTCGCCGGCCGCCTGTTCCCGCCGCACGTCACCTTGCAGAGCGTCACCATGTTCGCGCTCGCCGGAGAGAGGCATCGTCAGTCTCCAGGACTCCTGTTTGGTTACTCCTCCGGCGACTCAGTCCGGCGATCACCGCCGCGGCCGCTCGCCGGAGTTGCCCGTGCTGCTGTGCAAGTCAGTCTTCCCTTCCTACTGCATCTACTACACCGCTCATTGCACGATCAGTGACAGTGACACTGACAACAAACAATGAATTATTCCAGTGTTCTAAACAGATTATTCACCGGATTAGTGACGCGGATTATCTACTTGATAATAGAAACAAATTAACTATTATATTGTAGAGTACAAACCTAACAAATAGAATAGGTTAGAACAAAGTGGTAATGCAGTAGAAGCAATTTGTTTTTGATTGATCGCATTTTTAGAAGCATAGAACAGATAATCCGCGGAAATAATCCGGTGAATAACTAGGGGGAAAAAAACAGGGCCTCAAATTTTTTTTTTTTGCACGAATGGTACAAAAAATGGATGATTGCACCGTTCGTCGTACAAATTTGACTCAGGAATGGATGGTGATCTGAAGAAGGCTGGCTAGATGCTGTTCATTGTCTCTTTCATTGATTCAACTTGCTACTAGTTGCGTTTCAAATCAGCAAGTGATCACTGTATCTTATACATATGAATCTGTACAGTTTTCTGAGTTTATTCTGAAAGAGAAATGCATATTCTTTGAAGAGTGAACACTATAGGATGTGATGATTAGATAATGGCAGAAAAATTCAGGGTCAGAGGACCTTGAGCAGCTGAACCTCAAACACCAGGGGTTCCTTGGCATGAGACAGGAGGCTTCGCCGTGGCCCGAACTGCGATCGCAATCAAATTAAGTGCAAATATGACCAAAATCATAGACAAGGAATATGTTGAAACAATCAGCTTAGTTCAAATCAAGTGGAAAAATGACAGAAAAAAATGCACAGGATGAATATGTTGCAGCAATCAGCTTAGCTCATCAGGTAGTTTGTAACTTGTACCTCTTCTGGTATGGGCTGCAAGCTCTCATCAGTGTAACCTACTTGAGGAGGTATCAGAGCTCTCCTCTTACCTACACACAAAGCCATGAACAGATGGAAAACGTTAATGTGCTTAAAACCATGGTATTTTTTTTCGGGAATACACAAAAGGATTGCGCATTTTTGTATTAAGAGAACCATGGTATTTTCAGAGATGAAAAACATTGTTCTTAAAGTGATTAGCATGCAGAGTTTCAGTATGCTGTAATTCAGCAATAAAATTACCTCCAGCCTTCATTCCGACGATGACATCTTTGAGACCTCGAATCATCTGTAAATGACTTAAAACAAGACTATTAAACCAGATATATAATAATAACTGAGAACTGTTGAAAAAATGTGAGGATATCTGAATGATGCGAATTTTTCAGCAGTGGAGCTAATTAATAACCTCTTTCCCATCAAGTGCAAGTGTGACCGGCTTACTCTCGCCGCTAAACTGGTCAACCGTGCTGGATTGCAGAGTGCAGGTAATGAGATCAAAGAAATGAATGGACATGGACTGATTGTACTGAAACTGATACTCCGTACATGACATGAGGTCTCTCGAGCTGAATTTGTACCCAGTGGTCCCAGTGTCATCTTTCCTCACCTATGCACGAAATAACCATTTGCGCGGCGGCACACATAGTTGAATTGCACAACATCTCCTTCACGTGCTTCTGGACCCTCGCCATCCACAACATCTTGATCAAATATGGAGAAACATGAGTTCTTTCATGAGCAGACAGATATTAAAAAAAAAGACATTTAATTATTTGCTACTTTTAAGATGTGCCAATTAATGATTTGCCACTCGCTGTCTATGATATGTGGGCTCTCATGTGTCTATGACATGTGGGTCCAGTGGCAAATCCTTTAGAACCACTCGTAAGAGTGGCAAAAAAGTTAATTGCAATGCATTATGCATGTATGTATTTTACCTTCAAGCTTCACTCCACTGTCCAGCTTTCTGTACCTGAACACTTCAGAAGGGAGATCAAATCAGATCGGATTCAGTGACCGTCGAAATTGAAAAATTCCATCTCAATAAAAGATCTCATCAACACCAACCAGATGAGCATGATCACCTGATCACATCAGGCTCCAGCGTGGCGGCACGGGCAGGCATGTGGGCGAAGAAGAGATCGACGCAGCAGGAGGCCGCGGCCGCGGCGGCGCCGCTAAGAATCACCATCTCCGACACCGCCCTCCTCCTGGAAACCACCCCGCACGCCGCCGCCCTCGCCGGCGGAGATCTCCCCGGCCGGCGCCGGCATCTGATCGAGAGCGCGCCCAAGAACAGCGAGCAAGCTCAGACCCCGAGAAAAGAACATTCGAGAGAACTTCTCCGCGTGCCGCATTTACCTTGGAGATGGAGAGGCGCACGGCAACGGGTTGATTAGTCTCGTCAGCGACGCGGGCGCCATTGTTGTGGATTGGAGGAAGCTAAGCCTGGAAGGTGTGAGCCTGTGAGGTGGAGGCGGACTCGATAGCGGGAGAGGGCGGGGCTTATCCAACGAAGGCGCGCTGAAAGAATTTGATTATAGATTTGAATAAACGCACTAACATCAAAAGTTGAGATGGCCGAGTTGGTCTAAGGCGCCAGATTAAGGTTCTGGTCCGAAAGGGCGTGGGTTCAAATCCCACTCTCAACACTCATTTTGTTTTATTTTTTTAAAATCGAATCTAACTTCTTGAAGAGTACTTTAGTTTTTTTTTATTTTTTTAATTCGAATCTAACTTATTGAAGTGTACTTTAGATAAAAACTGACTTGGTTTAACACTCTTTTTTTATTTTTTTTTAAATCGAATCTAACTTCTTGAAGTGTACTTTTGAGGGGATCTGACTTGGTTTAACACTCTTTTTTTTTTAGTTTTTTTTTAAAAAAAATCGAATCTAACTTCTTGAAGTGTACTTTTGAGGGGATGAGGGGAAGATATATAAAACGTAAGTCAAAAGTTACTCCTTGGAGTGGAGTTTAGCTAAAACTGACTTGGAGTGTTCATTATTCATTTTTTTATTTTATTTAAATCAAAACACACTTCATGGAGCGGATTTTTTTTTTTAGAAAACTGACTTGGTGTGTTCATCATGTTGGATCTGGCTTGGAGTGTGCATTATTCAACTTTTTTTAGTTTTTAAAAATCAAAACTTACTTCTTCGTGTGGATTTTCGATAAAGTGACTTGGAATGTTCATTTATGATAAAACTGACTTAGGAGTGTTGGTTATAATTTCCTTCCTTTTTTTCTATAAAAAGTGGGATGTTAAAAAAATAAAGAAGAGAGATTCTTTCTTACTCCTACAAAGAGTTCAGATTGGGGAATCCTGTAAAAAATTTGTAAAAACAATTTTTATGCTATATGATGCGTTCGACCCTATATGCGATGGCCACCAATACATATAAATGTTAGTCTAGAGTGAAAATAGAAAACGAAAACCCTAAACTCACAACTTCATAACATCTACCGGAATGATAACCTTTCAGAACAGTAAATAACGAATCTAGTTTGGCAATATTTTGCATGGTTATTTCAGATATCCACAACTCTACATCCTAAAAGTACAAGCTTCATAACTCTTTTGGCTCGTTTAAACTTCAGGATGGTTTACAAATCAGATTTTGGGAAGACTGTTGGCTTGGAAACCAATCTTTAGAGAAAAAATACCCATCGTTGTATAATCTTGTAAGAAATAAGAATGTGGTGGTGGCTAAGGTGTTGGGGAGGGTTCCATTGAACGTCTCCTTTAGGAGAGCCATAATAGGAGATAATTTGAAAGCATGGCATGAGATTGTAGCTAACGTGGTTGATATAAACCTTAGGGGGCAAAAGGATAGGTTTACTTGGGATGCTAGTAAAAATGGAACTTTCACAGTCAACTCGATGTATAAAAAACTCATGTTTGGAAATGTGATACCAAGGCAATCTTTTATTTGGAAGCTAAGACTTCTGTTGAAAATAAAGATCTTCTTGTGGTATTTAAAAGAGTGGGTCATTTTAACCAAGGATAATTTAGCTAAGATGAGGTGGAAAGGTAGCCTTAGATGTTGCTTTTGTAGGTCTCAGGAGACAATACAACACCTCTTCTTTGATTGCCCCATGGTAAGATATGTGCGGAGTGCAGTACATTTCACTTTTGGCATCTGCCCACCGCACAATATGTCTCATTTACTTGGTAGTTGGCTAAGTGGTGTTAACATTAGGCTAAAAAATCAAGTTTTTGTGGGCATAGCGGCGTTGTGCTGGGTGGTGTGGTTAAGTAGGAATGATGTGGTTTTTAATGGATCGTGTGCTTACTCTTTTATGCAGGTAATTTTCAGAGGGACATAATGGGCAAGACTTTGGTCTTTGTTACTTAAGGAAGAGGATGGCAACATGTTGAAAAATTATTGCAAGGTGTTAGAGATGAGGGTCTTAGAATTCTTCTCTAATTATGGCTGGAATTTCAGAGGGAGAATTGAAGCTTACACTATTGTTTAAGCTTGTTTGTTGAGTTTGCTTGGTTGTCTTGTTAGCTGGCATGTTAGTTGAACTTGGTACTTCTTATAATACTTTTAAGTATGTTTTGTAACCCATGTAATGAGAGGAGCCTTAGTGCTCTTGTATGGACTTAATTGGCTGTGTACATTCTTCGGGATGTAGAAGCCGGGTCTTATATAAATCCTTTATCTAAAAAAAGTACAAGCTATATCGTGTCATTACATGTCGAACTTTGGGTTTCTCGACTTACAGTGAAATTATGGGTAAAATACCTAACAAAACATTTTACCAAAATCGTTGCTTAATTACTATAGCCCTTCGCATAAAACAAAAACATAGTCCTAAAACATACTCTAACCGGTTGATCTTCGTGGTATCATTCTTATCGAGTCGATTCATATTTAGAACTCGCTCGATGAACATGTCAATATCTCTACTATAAAAATAAAAAAAATAAAGATGTTTTTACCGATACTTCGGTACGTTATCCATATATGAGTTGGATTTTTTACATATCAGTATTTGAGTCAGCTTTTAAGATCGTTCGCTTTTGGAAATATAAAAGGAGTCGTATAAGAAATCTACTCCTAACTGTAACTCATGATTTTCTATATATATATATATATCCAAGCGAATTCACACGGTGAATTTCACCTTAACAGATAACAATAATAAGATTAAAATAGCCTTTACCCGTTGTATTGTACGGACATTTTTTAGTTCTTTTAAAAAAAATCAAACCAAGATTTAAACTTTTAGCAAAAATTTGTCCAAATTTTAAAAGTTTGATCTGTAACTAAATGGTAGCCGCATTTATTGAGGAAATCACTCGGAAGCAATAACTGATTATAGGTCACATTTATTAACCTTACTTCCAACTCATAATTAGGCCCAAGGCCCAACCATACCCTACCTAAAGGCGACCTCTATATTAAGAAGACAAAGCTAGGTTGGTCAAGGCAGTCTCTCCCCTAATCCCCATCTCATGAGCTCGTCGCCGCCGCCGCACGCCCTTTGGTAGCGGAGGAGCGCATGGCGATCGTGGCGCTTTAGCCGACACAACCAACGTCTTCTCGGGTCTAGTCCACCGGATCATGCCTCCTCGCTGAGGCTTCCCTCCCACTACTCCAGGTTCGCCACCGCCAAGTGATCTTATATCTACCCTAGTTATCGTCTCATCGCACCGATGATTTGTTTAATTACCTATTATTAATGTATAATTATCGTTATCCTCATAGCCTAGTGTTGGATCTAAAATGATTCTACTAAGGGAGCACCTCCGATCGAGGTGTTCAGATCTATTCAACAGGGGAAGAATACATGGATAAAAATTTATTTTTATATCTTTTCCTTTCCTAGAATATAAGAGTGTTGATTATATAAGACACATATAGTAGTATCTGGATAAGCTCTATGTCTAAATTCGTAAGATCAGACTCCATGTCTTATCCAACCAAAATCTCTTATATTTTGTGATATATGATTACTTCATTATAATAGTAGACGAAAGGAACTGTTATTATAATTTGTGAAACTTTAATGATACTTTCAATGATATTACTAAAATATGCCATAGATGAGAGAATCCAGTGGAGTATACCATGGTAGTGAGCAATTTCCATTTTTTCATATGCTTTTTCTCTCTCTCATCCAAGCTATCGATCTCGATTTGGATCAAATTATTATACTAATCCCAATATTATGCTTTATTATTTGCTTTGTTTCAGCCGGAGGAGATTAGCCGATCGTCTATCTCGAGAAAAGCCCATTATACTTCGGCCCGCGAGCCATTTCGCCGCCGGCGCCGCACGCTTCGGCTCCCCGGAGTTCGCCCGCGCGCGCGGCGGTCGACCGCGGCGATCTGCCCCCCGCGACGCGGCGTCTGCTGCTCCCGCCGCATCCCCCGCTTCGCTCGCTGGTGACTCGTGAGCATCCCATCCGATCCGCACATCCTCCTCCCCTCCATTTCTATCTCTATCCGCACTTTTTTTTAATCTCGAATTCGCGTTAGCCCTAAGCTTTTCTGTGCTAGATCTGGAAGTTTTTTTTTTTTATCTCTATGGCTTTTGCGTTAAACCCTAGTACTAATTGGAGTTTAGTTTGTTCCCGAGAGAATTAACCCCATATGCCCCCAGGATAGAATCCGTCGAGATGCGGTGATGTTTGGCTAAGTTTGACTCTGTGATTTGCTTGCAAAGCGTTGGATGAATCATTGGATTGGAGTTGAATTTGTTGGGGGTATTTCCGTATTAATGTATGATTTGTATATTAGAATGTGGTTTTGGAGGTAATCATGCAACATTTTTCTTTGATGGATGTCTCCTTTAGAATGGATTCACTACTGGAAATGATCTTTATGATTGTCGCTTGAAGCAGGAAAAGATATGAATATATGATCACACTTTTACAATGTAGAATGTTGCATGAATGGAAGGTTTATCAGGGTTACCTAGACTGTTGGTTAAATCTGCAGTTGAGGACAAATTTGGATATGGTGTCTGTTTCTACCAAGTTGCAGGAGGGACATGCAAATGCAATGTTTTGTCTCATCTTCCTATGAAGCAGATAACACTAATGTTTAGTACTCTCTCCATTTTCTTATGATGCATGTGTTTTTTTCCAACCTGGTTAAAGACATAAGGTTTGAATGTGCATTTATTGACTCATTTCCCTATTTACCCTTACTCTCTAGCTTGCATTTATAAGAAGCATCTCAACTCCTATTTTGAAGGTGTTTTAAGAATAGGCAGCAATGGCCATTTTACCTTCTCTTTCCCTTGGTTTATACTCTGCTTGATCTGTATGCCATCTCAAAAATATATTCATATAGTCTTAGAAAGGGAAATGGAAGGAGTACTTTAGTTCATGTCCTATTTCCTAAGCTTAATTGTTATTTAAGAAAACCAATGCAGTTAGGATTGTTTGGTTGTTATTAAAACATGTATATTATATATTTATACCATTCTGTTTTACCTATGCTTCATTTTGTGTCCATGCGTATCATCAAGTCCATTTTGAATGACCTTGTAGATCATCAACAATGCCTTGTATTTTCACTCCAAATGTACGATAAGTGATCTAGTGGGCAAATACTGTAATTTTTTTGTTAGTCATGTCCTAAATAATATCTTTTTTCTTGTTTTTTACCCCAGTACAGTCCAGATCCAGATCCAACCACTTTACCTTTTTGTTCTTCAATTTTGTGCTGACTAAGCCTTTTACCTTGGTTGCAGTTGTCACTTGCCATCAAGCCATGGAAGACAATAATGATGAAATTCTTGATGGGCAAATGAAGCGTGCAATCCCAAGTTTCTCTTCCTCAAGATATTCAGCGGATTATTATTGGTTTTCCTACCCGGTAGGACTGTTCTCAAGTTCTGCAGTGTGTGCAAGTTCTGGAGAGACTGCATTGTAGAACCTGCTTTTGTGGATCACACCTCAACTGTGTCTTCGCTTCCGCCAGGCCATTGCCTGCTTCACTCAGTTGATAACGGTCTTGTCCAGATGTACATGTTTGATCCCATCACGGTGAACTTCAAAAGAACGAGCCTGTGTTCTCATCTAGGTTTCACATGTCACAACCCTGCAACGGCATGGTGTGTGCCTATGATTTAAAAGGTGCTGCTGAAGTTTTGAATCCAACAACAAGGAAGCATTTGACGCTGCAACTTCAGAAAGTGTATATCAGGCTCAATATTCGGAATATTTTCTTGGATATGTGCACTCTACAAAAGAGTATAAGGTAGTTGCTCTCCGCCATTGGATAAAGCACTTGACGTTTGAAGTCTGCACTATTGGCATGCTGTCATGGAGGACGGTACGTGGATCTGAAGAGGAAGAACTCCTGAAAACAACAAAGCCGGTTGTTGTTAATGATGAGATGCATTGGCTACTTCTTGATGATGAATCATCTACTTACTCGTAAAATCCTCTCATTCAACTTGAAGATGAGAAGTTTTTCATATCTTGATGTCCCAGACAGTGTAAGAGACCGTGATTTGGAATTAGTCGAGGGGAAGGGAAACTTCATTTATGGTCTATGCCTTGTAAAGGGGCAGCATATACTGAATCAGAGATTTGGCTGGCAGACTCAACCCGGCAATTCTGGGTTCACTTGCACAATATTGCTCATCCCTCTGTTTTGGGACAGAAGCCATTTTTCATGTACAAGAGCAAGCTCTTTCTGGGGAGCCAAAAGAGATTCATCTTATATTGATATTTTGGATGGGACGGTTTGCTACGTTGATATTCCTTCTGGTGAAAATATCATATCTTCTGGCATGTTTGTGGAGAGCTTTGTACCTGCTTTGACAGGCACAGGCTTGGTGAACTCAATGGCATTATTAACCGGTTCTCGTTATGCTGGGTCATCATCAAGAGGCTCTGGACCATCTTCTCGTGCTGCTGGATCTTCCTCAACAAGAACTCGGCGTTCACCCTGCCGCTGCACCAGGTGGTCCTCAGCAGTTGTGCAATCCTCCAAGCGGGCGAAGAGAACAACAAACTTAGTGTGGAAGATGTTTTACAGAAGGCACAAGCAAGATTCAGCAGGGGCTATGAATAATCTCTTTGGACTGTGCAGCAGCTTGAAGCTACCAACTTGCAGCTACCTACCTACATTCCAGAAAAGCTATTGGTCTTTGTATATGCTATGGCAGAGAAGAAGCAGCTATTAGCAGTTTATGAGTAATGCCTATCTTAGAGAGAAAAAGGTACACCATGGAAGTGGTTTGGTAATTTGGACAGAGGATAAAGAAGATCAGAAAAAGATAACAGTGATATGTTAATGAGTGTATTTCACATCTGTTTTGCTTTGCTTCCTTACCCCTGCCTATGGGGGGCCTTTATACCAGAAAATGGAAGCTATATGAAATAAACCTGTATGATTAAGGTACTCTTGTTTTGATTTGTAGTTGTAAACTGTATGCCTCATTGCACCTGGAGCATCAGTTAATCAGTATATGTGGCAGGCAAAGATAAATACAATCATCTTTTTTGTTTTTGGAAACTATATCCATACAAACTGTTGCTTAAATACATATCAGATACAAATTGTACATGATGCTTTGTGCTTCCATTTATGAGATATATAGATGTGAAATGTACAGAATATTTGGGATTTTGTTGTTCAGACGGTTGGCAAGGACAGCAATGGCGGGAAGCCGAAGTATGCCCAGGCGATGTCGCCGGCGGCGCACCGCGCGCGGCAGATCATCTCCAGCTTGAAGCTCTTGAGCGTCGATCCTGTACAGCTCGACGTCCCTGCTCCGGTAGCTCGTCATGAACGCCGGCGTGCCATGGCTGACCTCGAGGATCAGGCTCCCGTTGGCGGCGGCGCGGATGCTGTACGGCCGGCCGTGCGCCGCCGGCCACGGCAGCGGCACCGTCCGCTCCAGCCGCACCCGCGGGCCGTCGCCGCCGTCGAAGACGATGGTGTAGTAGTAGAGGCACGCCTCGCCGCGCCGTGGTAGAAGTCGTGCGCGAACACGCCGACCTTGCCGTCTTCGCCCTCGACGACGGCGACGTGCTCCTCCAGTAGCCCGCCGGGGACGGGATCTGCTTGACGGTGATCTCCATGGCGCGCGTGTCGAGCACCAGCCACCGGTGGGTGAGGCAGTCGAGCCAGTAGAAGCAGCCGTGCGCGTAGAACCGCCGGTTCCACACGGCGTGCACCGGGCAGCCGAACGGCGAGCGGTGCCTGCTCCACACGAAGCACTCCGGCGACGGGAGCGCGCGCCACGCCCCGTCGCGCGACGCGAAGGCGAACGCACCACACTTCCTCGGGCACCGCGCCGTCCATATCAGCGGCGAACGCGGGCTCCGCCTCGGCGTCGGCGTCGGCGTCGGCGTCGCACGGCGCGAGGAAGGGCTCGCACCGGCGGCGGCCGCCGATGACGCCGAGCGGCCTGTCGACGGCGGCGGCGAGCTCGCGCGGGATGGGCGGGGGGACGACGTAGCGGCGGGAGAGGGGGTCGCAGACGGCGAGCTCCGGGAACACGTTGTCGTCGAGGGAGGCGACGCGGTCGAGGAGGAAGCGGCCGTCGCGGTGGTCGCGGACGATCCACCCGAGGCCCCTGCGCGGGTCGTCGTCGCCCACCACGGCGACGGCGGGAGGAACGCGAAGGAGAAGTCCGCGGCGGCCGCGAGGGCGCGCGCCGCGGCGGCGGACGCGTGGGGGGGCTCGGCGGGGTGGAAGGCGCCGCCCTCGGAGGAGAACGCGAAGGAGCCCAGGAGCGCGCCGGGGCACGGCCCGTGGCGCGCGCGGTGGCGCCGGAGGAAGCGCGCCGACGACACGAGCGCCCGGAACGCGGAGCACGCCGCGGCGGCGCGCGCGCCAGCGAGGAGCGGGAGGGGAGGCGGACCAGGATCTCGTCCACCACGTCGTCGGGGACCTGCGTCTCGCCGGCGGCGGCGACGACGGCGCCGGCCATGGCATCAGCTGCGCGCGCGGCTTTGACACTCCGAGCAAGGAGGGGTGGGGGCGCGCTCGAAATATTTTATTAGAGTAAATTGTACGAGCGGTCCTTAAATTTGTAGGGTGTGATATCTAGGTCCCTGAACTCTTAAAATGCATATCTAAATTTCAGAACTTATCGTAATATGTTATCTAGGTCCCAAATCACCGAAACTTCTTCAGAATTCTACGTGGCGTTGATTTGGTATGCCACACAGACATTTGACATGGCATTATTTTTTCTTTTTTTTCTTCTTTTTTTTCCTATTTCTTCTCCTTTCTATGTGACCCGTGTAGAAAAAAGAAAAAAAAGAAGAATGAGAAGAAAAAAAAAGAAAAAGAAAAGAAGGAAAAAAGAGAGAAAATGATACGTCACGTCCATGTGGTATTGTCATATCAGCGTCACGTAGGATTCCAGAGAGGATGTGTCAATTTAAGACCTAAATGATATACTTTGACAAGTTCTGAGATCTGAATATGCATTTTGAGAGTTTAGAGACATATATGACTCAACCCTATAAGTTTAAGAACCACCAAATTACTCATTTTATTATCACTTCTCTTTTTTATTTTTTTTTGCGCGGCAGCTGTCGTTGTCGTGTGAGATTGACCTGTGGGCCCAGCAATAGCCTCACACGTGGAAAAAAGAATATGAAAATCGGTATTAATTGTGAGCGAGGACCACATCATGCCGTGCGTTTGTATTTCAGCCATGGATTCAAGGACCGACTTAATGCTTTTGTTTAGGCCCTGTTTAGATCTCACCTTAAAATTTTTTACTCTGTCATATTGAATATTTGAACGCCTGCATGGAGTATTAAATATAAGCTAAAAAATAACTAATTACACATATTGCGATTAATTTGCGAGATGAATCTTTTAAGCCTAATTGCTCCATTATTTGACAATGTGGTGCTGAAGAAAATATTTGCTAATGAAGAGTTAATTAGGCTTAATAAATTCGTCTCGCGGTTTACTGACAGATTCTGTAATTAGTTTTTTTATTAGTGCCCGAACACTCTATGTGACACCCTATATAACACCTTATATGGCACACCAAAATTTTACACTAGATCTAAACATCCCCTTAGTTGGCAGATAATCATAAGTACTTCTAAAGCTGGCAGTGAAACTAACAGACAATTGATACAGGTGGCACAGTTAAGCTTTGAGATAAATCTAGAAATTATATAAGAGAAAAAATCCTAAAAAACAAAGTTTTGAGCACCACATCTAGCAAATGCTAGAAGCTTCCCAACTGGCATAGTAGTACATACTAGTATCTTCTACCAAGGATTTGTAGAACTGAATGGAGTGATCAAGCAGAAAAAAAATCCAGAAAAAAATACATATGAAAAATATTATGATTTCTAAAATTTTAAAATAAATTAGATAATGTCTATTAAAGTCCTCTGAAATTTATGTGTTATAAATTAACTCTAAATAAATAGGACGAACAATGCATGCACCAATAGAAAAGGGAAAAAAATACGATTATAATCACATACCCTTTATTTCATCAATTATGTTTAAAATAATAATAAATTTATTGAGGAAAAGTCTTGCATTCGAACACTTTGTCTCAAAACCAGGTCACACATTTAAATAATAGATAAATCCATCGATTATTTAGTTCGTTGGTCTATTGATTTATAACTAATGATTTATCTCCCTTTGATGAAATAATCAAAATTCTTTACTAAAATATCATTTTCTGACATCAATCAATAAACTCACAATAGTCTTTCTTGGACTATGAAAAAACTAAAATTCAATTAAACAACATACACTATAAATATAGGCCCGCTGATTTTCTAATAATACCTATAACATGATGATATGTATGACACTAAAAAAACTTTAGCATGTGAAGATTTTTATCGAGTGATTTGGTTTGCTTCTTTATCGAAATTTTTGCATTAGCCATTTTGATAAAGCGACAACTAAATTGAATTAGCTTATTGTTGAGATTTTCGGTGGTAGGTGGAACAGTATAAATCATTGGCGTATAATTAATCGAGTATTAATTATTAAGTCTTTTTATTTTCTAATAAATGACACCATTAAATTGTGATATAACGTGTGACCGTTCTTTTTACTTAAAAAATTGTGTAAATATTATTTATTTTGCTGTGACATGTTTTATCATTAAATAAATTCGAAATATGACTTATACTTTAGCATATTTATATTTTTGCTAAATAAAACAAATGGTCAAACATTATTCTATGAGTTAACGGCGTTATCTATTTATAAAACGGATGTAGTATAAACTTAAAGAAAAAAAACTATATAGGAAGTATTTGCACAATATGTGCCGTCTAGAATATGCGTCGTCTAGCATATATATATTTAATGTCTTTGGCTCCAATATATTTTTTATTACGTACATGATAGGCATATACACACAACACTAAACCACATATATAACACCGATGACATATGATACTCATAGATTATATTAGGGGTGAAAACAATAATGTTAATTCCTGGCCGACCGACGATAGTTTCCGACTTTCTATCGACTGTGCCATATGAAAATGGTAGAGCATATACATATATATGTGTGGTATTTGTGTGTGAGTGAACAAATTAACTTACTCTCTCACTAGATCCAGTTTTACAGGTCACGTGAGAAGCGGAGAGGGACAGAGATTGCTTCAATAACATAAAAAAAGGGATGGAAAGAGATGAACGCCCCGCCCAATTTTTTTAGGGAAGAGGATTCAAACCTATGTTACTGCTCCCTCCGTCCTAAAATATAAACATTTTTAGCATAGTGACGAGTCAAACATTTTTAACTTTGACCATTAATAGAAAAAAATAAAATAAAAATTTATCATATAGATGTTACTAGATTTATTATTAAACAAACAATCATAATATGCAACTATATTTATTTAAGACATCATATTTTTACATATATTGTTGGTTAAAGTAGCGTCTCAAAAACCGTGTCAGGGTCCAAAAATACTTATATTTTAGGATGGAGGGAGTAGCTAGTATGCTTCAATGGCATCAAAGACACCTATATACTCATTCCGCCAAAATATAAAATAATCTTAACCTAATATTTTTATTCAGATTATTAGGTTATGTTAAATTTGGTACGGGTTACTATATTTTAAGACGAAGGTATTAAGCGACAGAGATCACAGCAAGTTGCATGAGGTTAGTAAAAAAATATTCGTGATTTCATTTTCTTTCGCTGTCGAACATCTCGTGTTCACGAGGACGACGCGTTTGGTAAGCACCACATGCAAGTAGACTCACGGCACAACACGACCAATGGAGTTCATTATCTTCATGAAAAAAATAAACATTTATAACTTGTCCGAATGCTAGATAAGCGTCAGAGGTAGAAAAGGCCATCCAATTTTGCGAAACTAAACCGGTAGAAGAGCGGCCAATTATATTTTTATAAGCAGGATTAAAAACCCAGATAAGTTAAAAAAAAAAAGAAAAAACAACTCAACGAGAAAAATCTCGCCAAGCTCCTCAACACTACCGTTGCCGGCTAGATAAATTTACAGCACACACAACAATTCAACACTACAACACACTTATAGTAGATCATCGACGGAGTCCAAACATGAGTGGTTGTTACCAAGCTTGCGCAAAAGCGACACATCAACTCCAACTTTTACAGTGAATGCATGACATCGTTGCCAAACTTGCGAGAGCAAAGCATATCCGACTTAACCACAAACTTGTGTCGTCGTTGACGAGCTCATCACAAAAACTACCAAGCAGCTGCGACTTCCCATGACGGACATCAACCAAAGCCACTATATCGTCGCCTCCTACTTATGGTTGGTACCTATACACCTAGAAAGCGACTGCAACGTGTTATCGTTGCCAAGCTGCATCGCACCCCAACAACAAAGCAGCTCCGACTCCCCCTAGCAAAATCAACTAAGAGCATCGGCCGCCTACTGCAAAGCAAGAAACGGATCCAAGAAGGCGAAGGCCTCGCCGAACATCCCGGCCTATTGAGTGTTGGTATGGAAGCAGAAAGCCCCGCAGCTAACGTCGATTTGACGATCAGACATATACATGAAAAGGTTCTCCAAAACTACACCCTTAACAGAAAAACGACATGAATCACTGTTATCGCTCGCCCAGAAACTGCGGCAAGGCTTTCGCCTGGAGCACAATGATGGAAGAAGAGGGACCATGCCATGACGATGCCTCCAAGGAGGGGAACGTCGAGTTAGCCAAATGGCACGGCAAGGCTTTCGCCTAAGGTTCTCTATCCACCCCCACACACCCAACCAATCCGCACACATAATTGTCGCACGAATGCCACACTGCCACCACCGGGGGCCAAGAAGCCAGGGTCGGCATTTGCGCCGTCACAACAGCTGCGCCAGATCTGTTGTACCTCCACACCTCACCAACGGTCACCGCCAGCAACAAGCCACCTCGACCGCACACCAACACACACCGTCCCCAACAGCTACCAGCCTCACCAACGTCGTACCCATCCGTGAGGGCCTGGATCTGGGTGTCGGTGCCGCTCGCTCACCACCACCAAGCACGTTGGCGCCTGCCTCCTGCCGGTGGCACGTTCCCCATTAGCTTCCAGCCTCACCGGCGCTGGATCCGGCCTCGAAGGGCCCAGATCTGGATGACGGCGCCACACAGCAGCCATGGCTCATGCTTGATGGTCACCGTCCACCACCACTATGCACACTGGCTGGCTGACTGCCTCCTGTTGGGTATTGTCCCCGTCTGCGGGGCTCACTAGTGCTGGATCTGGTCATGGAGGGCCCGGATCTAGCAGCGGCGTCTGCCCGGTCATCCCATCGCCTACAGTACGTGCGCTCGGGAGGAGAGAGCTCCACCGCCGTCATCCTTAAGGCCGCTCGGCTCTCCAGCGTGCCATTCGGGCGGCGAGGTAGAGGAACAAGGAATGGTGGTGGTAGCGGTGCTTGGTGGAGCGCCGTCCGGGTCACCTTGGGAGCGACACGGACGGGAGTTTTTTTTCCTATTAGAGAAAAGGCTATCGAATTGGTTCTAGGAAAAAAAAAGTTAAGAAGCCCAGTAGTTTCGCACATAGTATATCAATGAAATATGTGACTTTGTAAAATCACTAGTACGGAGTAGCAGTTGGTTTGTCGTGTTCAGAAACATGAGGTGAATTTATGGTGTGGTTGTACATAGTGCCAAACTGCCAATGCATTGTACAAGGGCCGTGATTTTCGTTTTCTTTCACTGTCAAATTGATCATCTCAATCGGTTTTGGCCTTCTAGGAGCACGACGTATGGTTCGGTACCACCTGCAAGTCCTAGAGATTTTTCATGAACAGCAGGACCAAACGGTGTTACTCATGATGAACAGAAATATCTTACATCTGTACTCCTTCAGGCTTTATTGGTGGTGGCTGTTAATTTGCCACGGTGCCACCCTTACCATTGCTTTCACAGTTTTTATGAATTATCTTATAATATTTTCTAATATTATGAGATAGTCAATTTTTAATTCAAACAAGTTGATACCATATGTTTAAATAAGTAAACAATTGTTGGTAACATATTTTATAAAAAAATATGTTTCGATATGATATACAATATTATAATATATTTTCTTTTTACCCGTAGTGAAGTATGGAGATTTTGCTATTACTCAGAGCAAAGTACTGAGAAATTTTGCTAAGACTGTAATTAGAGATCCACATCAGTCCTAGAAATCAAGAAATACATGTATATAAGTTTGACTTTGGCATTGTCTTATTGTTTTTTTGTAGGGCTGAATATCTGCTCAAAAAAACTGATGAAATTAATACTGAAGGCTATGAAAAATCAGCTGCAAGAGTTTCAGAAAAAAAATCAAGATAAGTTACTGTACATAAAACGGCTTGTGTGATGATGATATGAACGAGGAAATTTGTGTGGGGGTGCAAGAGTAGAAAACAACTACTGCTTCTAAGCTTCTAGCTAATGTCTCTATGATTAGGTGATAATCATGTCGTTGTGTCCTTCCCATTCTGAAGGAAAAAGAAAAAAAACGTTTTTGTTGTATTACCAGAAGTGATCCTCTTCATTTTGATGATTTGTCACATCAGCTTTTGGCATTTTTGCCACTAGCTAGATAGTTGATAAAACCAACATTTCCACGTCACAACCCGTTAATATCTCCTGGTCTCTACCTGTTTGCATCCATTGTTGTCCAGTGAATTTATGATTAGATTTTATAGGTGAGCTGTACATGTACATTATCACAGGGCAAAAGTTTGCTGCTCCAATCATTCATAACTTTGTATTTTTGTAGGGTTTTTTTATGCTATCCGATGATAACGAATTTCAGCCATCTGTTATTCCTTTTTCTTTTCCTTTTTTTTTCCCATTATGTGCTAACAATGATAGATTGGAATGTGAAGAAAAGGCATTACTAATTTGTTTGCTTGTTACCGTAAATGTTCTGTAATTCGTGACTCCTATGGAAGTCTTTTTAAAGAACTTTTTAAAATAAATAAAATTTCACTTACTTGCAACTCGAAATTCCGGTAATTATTTACAAGGTGAATCACATATGAGAACATAAAGAGCACACTTTATCACACGACTTTGGGTCAAATATCTTTATAGAAAATTACTGCCACATAAATAAGTTCATTCTTTTCATTCCATTCTGTAATCACGTGTTTACAGTCTTAAATATGTATATGCAAATTTGTTGGATTCCTATCAAGGTATTCACAATTTTACATAGGCGATAGGTTGGCAGCAGAAGAGTAAGCAGAGCTAAAGGAAGCAGTGATACCGTCGAGCTAACACAGATCGTGTTGGCTGCTGAGCTTTGCTGCCTTCGTTTAGTCTTCTACTTGTTCAGAACACGTGAATCAATCTACTACTCATCTTGCACGGGATGTCAGCTCACACCTGGAATTTCGTAGCAGAAGAAAAACTCAGTAATATTTCTGTTTCTAGGCATTAAAAAACACACTATTTTAGTGTCAGAGCAGAAGCCGAGACAATAAAAAGGGCACGGGATCGGAGATGGTAATTCACTGCTTTGCAGTACTTTTACAAGGTAACTGCACGGTTAGATGTTAATCTCTATAGACTTTTGTCGTCGCCACATGGAAAAATAGGTTAGACTGAATCCAAAGTCAATTCAGCAATTTACTTCTTTTTCGATAATGAAATCCGCTCCGGGCTTTGCTGAAAGAAGCTACGGCCAACTATAATTCAGCAATTTACTACGAAGAGGAGTTAGTTTGGTGAGTTCAAAGTTTCAAACAGATACCTTTTTTTGATGCAAGCTCCTTCTCAACTTCTGAAAATATCTCCCTCAACCTGTTGGCAGAATTCGACATAACATTCTTCACAACCTTCTTCTGCTGCTTAGCTCCCTTCAACCAGGCAATCCCTAACAATACCTGAATGCTGCAGGTGCTTGGTTTTAAGGACGTGCTAGTCATCTGATACTTGAGCTGGATCTGCGGTTTTGGGTTACAACTGGTGATCGCACAGGATGAAAGTAAAAGTGAACATTCACATGCATTTCTAATCGAACTCAGTTTTGGCTTTTCTTACACTGGAGTAGTCTTCATGTTGGACTCCTTGGAGGGTCATCACCTCCTCAATGACCCAGCCATCTCGATTCGCTAAGTTATATTTTCGTTGAGTGGTTGATGCCTCTCCAAAGCGCGACAAGATTTTGTCGAACTTAAAGCTGATTTGCCTCTGGTATATGTTTTGGTTTAGTAGCTCCCATTCTGTAGGTGAGTAATCGACGCAACCAGCTTTCTGCATCACCTTGTGCTCCAATGGACCTCCGGAGAACATATCCATCAAGGAATTGATCTACAAATACAGAACTCACGGGCTGTAGCCAGATGCTTTTGCAAGTGCATCATATGAGTTCCAATTATGCTGTTTATTGACTAGAGAGAAAAACTTACATCAACAGAAAGAACTGCCGAGTAGACTTCTGACATTTTCACATCTTCATTGGCTAATAGAGAACCTTCTTCACAAGGGAGCTGTTTCAGTTCAGAATTTTTGTCAATCATCTCTCCCTTCTGTTCTGGATCCACTGACCTCATTTTCCAAAGTGCCATAATAATTCTGTCAGACATAATTGTGATATGTTATCAACCGTTCGAGGTTTGACAAGATAAGCTCACTGCAAATATGATGGGAGATTGGGATTCCAGCTATTGTCTCATACGATGTTGATAAAAGTACAACCAAAAAGGATCTATTAACAGTTCTATTAAAAACATTTAGTTTTAGTTTGCAGTGGCGCACTCATGATAACCCGTGCGGTGGGACCGTGGATTATTACCAGTAGTTTATTTTTTTTATGTATGACCAATAGATCAAATTCTGAACATGTAAATTTCTTTAGGCCATTATGATACTATATCTCAATAAAGTTCCTTACATGGAAAATTTAAATAAAATAAGTTGTAAAAGTAAAAGGCACCTGTGAGCATCATTGAATGAAACAAATGTCTGGAAATGGTATTTCAGTTTTCCTTGAGGATCCAGTGTTTTGGCTCCATGTCTAGCTTCTAGACCTCTGTCCTTGCGGAGAATGATCATCAAGGATGGACTTCCAACTTTTGCTAGGGTTGGTGGAGCAACCTGGATATCATCAATGTCGTCCCAAAGAAAGAAAAATTTGGTTTTTCGGCCTAATATATTGGAATAGAATCCAAGTATTCTTGAGGAGAGAAAAATGCGCCCCTGTAAGAAATACTATCTATTTCAATTCTTGATCCAATAGACCAAATATGTAAAGAAGACAATAGTTAAAAAAATGAAATGTGGCAACTGGCAATGTGCGACACAATCATTAACAAGAGCATAAAAATTCACTGGTTCACCATGAATTCACAGATATACAAACCCCTTGTGTTATGCTTGCTATCTTCTTATAGGAAACTTATAGTCTTGGTCTCTAAACTTGCAATGTTCTCTCATATAGCTCGATGAAGTTAAACTAACATTCTAAGGTACCTAAATTTGCATGCTGTGATCTGTTTAGACCTAATTACTGTTAAATAGAATAATTGGAAGATGTGGCCTCAAAACAGCTAAAGGACATGTACTTGCACCACAGGCTTACTGGACACCATGCCAAGCTGTCTTCCATGACTTAACAGAGGTAATGACCAAACAAGTCAACATCAGCAGTTTTAGGGACCTTAAATTTTGGTTTCAAGTTTAGGGACCTATAGTACAGATCTCTTGTTTTCCCCTTCCTAAAGGAAGTAAGGCTTCAGTGAAAACAAATGTACATATATAATAATGAAGGAAGTAATCTTATATCCGAAGGTTAAACTTAAACTTCATAAAGAATAGCATAAAAGCCTGTATCAGGCTATAAGCCAACAACGACGGCAGAAATCAGCAGTGCTGTCTTGCATACCATATTCCATGTAATAAGTAACAAAAATCCAGCTCAACACATCAGAACAAATAATTAGACCTAATTACCTGAAGTGGCATTTTCCGCTTTAGATAACAAGTGAAATCATCGATAAGAAATTCTTCTGGAGGAAGACTAAAGAGCTTACGGAACGCTGAATTTGTCTGAGCAGACCGCAGGTGTATCTGAGTATTCAGTCATATATGCAACTTCAGTAACAGAACGCACTTTTGCCGACAATGGAATTAAAACAAACACCATCCAATTCTTACCTTCTTACCTACTTCTTTCCCCATCTTTGCCAGATAATTCATAACAATTTCAGTCCCACGCGAGTTGTTCAAAAAGATTCGTAAGTGTAACTTAGGCTCACATCCCTGGGGAAACCTTCCATCAAGAGGAAGCCACATGTCACCCAAATCTGACAAATTGTTTTTCAAAAAGTTCACTTCTGTTTGACCAATAGGAATTTTATTATGTGGTCCCTCTGAATCATGCACAACTACTTCCAACCTTGATGGAGGATCATCCATTGCATTGAATTCAAATATCTCTAGAACAGAAAAAAGAAGGTAAGATAACCAGGAAAATGATCTGCAAAGATCATAAGGATAAGTAACTTTCCAACATGAATAATGTGGGGGCAGAACTGACCGTTCCATTTCGGTTCGGATGTCTGGAATTTAACTGAGCTTGTTTTCCTCTTTCCATTACAGGTAAAAACAACATAAGGATCAGGCAAGCCAGGTGTACCTGAACCTACTACACCGCTTCCCTCAATAAGTGCAACAGTCAGCAACCAACCATCACCATGAGCTTTCACCCCATGATCACTACCTAATATTGGAAGAGGGAAAAAGGTTACATATGCTTGTCATTTATGATTTATCCCCAAGAACAGGAAAAGTCAATTCTTAGGTGAATACAGTTTTGTTTTTTCTGTTTAAATCATTTAAGGACTTAGATCAATTCTAGAAAAGACTAGGTAGAGGAGGATGGAGAAAAACATAATTCCCACTCATTCTGTTAGTGTTTACAGAATAAGCATGTACGCTAATCAAAAGGCATGTAAGGTGAGTTCTTTTAGATAAGAGAGAATCAGTTACCTCTTTGTTTCCATGCATACAAAAACCGCCGTCCTGATTTGAAGATATTCTGCCCCTGAATTATCAAAATGGCACAAAATACAACCTCCCAAATTGAATCTGGGAGATCAATACCAAAATATTCGAGCCCATGCACCATATTTGGCTTAACTAGACGAAGATGTGCAATGGCATACAGTGCTATACAGAGAGAGAATATGAATGCAAAGTTTCCAAGGAAGCGGGCAGCAAGTTTCCAAATTGATTCTTCCTGTGTCTGCAATGAGCTTAAAATCTCGTCTTTGCTTAAGTTAGAATCATCAGGCGCAATCACTTTGGTCTTCTGGGACAGTACTTCAGTAAACTGTGCATATCCCTCTCGGAGTCCTTGTTTTGTCCCGCTCTCGATCATCCCTTTCAACATTGTACTCTGGACAAAGTTCAGACGCCAACTTATAGTAAGATGTGATGTTTGTTCTTTAGATGGCAACTGTGGACCTGGTGTTATACAGTACAGAATCTCCACCTTGAAACAATTACCACAGGGAACCTCAGGACTGCTAACACTGGAAAGAACAGCAAAAGAATTTCCAGCTGCCTTTAAGTATGTCTGCTCTTCAGTAATTTTTACAGCTTTAACTAATTTGCTTGCAGCTTTTGTATAACTTAAAGTTCTTTTCAAACAATCATTGCTTACAAGTTTCCAGGGGTCAGTTTGGAATCCGCTTAACCCTTGAACTTCTGCAACTGCTGGCCAGAAATCTGAATGTGCAGAAAACAACATGGAATTCATTTCAGTTGGTTGAAGCACATAAGATTGGTCCACGAGTATACCACCACGCAAGTTTTCTGGCATTTCAGAACCTTTATCTTTAGACTCCAGGGATTTCATTAGTTCATTTAAACTAGTTTCAGGGAGCGCCCCATTATCACCATTTTCACAAGATTCAGAGTTCATTTGTGTATCTTGAAACTGCTCATGATCTGATGTGGCAGAAGGTGCGGCGTCAACAGGTTTCCGACAAAAGTAGCGAGACATGACTTCCACTACTGATGATGCATTGGTGGTGGCATCATTGTCATCTTCCTCGGGCTCCAAAAGAATAGATCTTTCTGTGCTGATACAAGACAGTTGCCCTGGGCTTCGACGGCCTTGCTGATCCATGATGCCCTGGCTCAACTTATCCATACTGCTGCAGGATGCCCTTTCCATGCTAGGACAGGCTGACAGATCAAGGCTACTAACAGAAGCCGATAAGGACGAGGCAGTGGTTCCTACTGACCTCGCTGATAAGGACGAGGCAGTGGTTCCAACTGACCTCATTGAGCTGCATGGTGTATCATTGATAAGTTGCATTGGCATGTTTATCGGTTCGTCGCAAATGGCTGTCCTAGATAAGTAAATCCTCAAGCGAATTTCACCCGCAACTGCAATGGAGGAGAATTGAACAGTTAATTATGCTAGCTTTGGCCACTGCTACATTATACTTTTAGCACGGAGTAGCAGCGAAGCATCCATCTGATGGATGTAAAATAACATATATGACCTGTACATCTAAAAAAAAGGTTGTCTACAGAAGCATCGCTATATGAATTACTTTATTTTTGGTTCCTCCTATTTGTCCCAAAATAAGTTTAATTTTTTACAATCATTGCATCAGAATTTGTGAAAAAAGTAAGCAATAATTGCATTGGGATTTGGGAATAGATAAAGTGAAAAATAATTACATTGCGATTTAATAAAGTATGGGTATTATAATATTTTTGTTTTATATTGATATATGTGGGATGGGTGAGAAATGAACTTATTTTCGAACGGATGGAGTAGCAATTTTTGTACAGTAAATTTCATTTTGTAAAAGGAAAAAAAAAAGAGGTGACATGAACAACACAGCATCACAACGAATCACCTTTGCTACCATTTCTCCTACCACATTTCATTTCTAGTGCTTGCAATCTAAGCGGCAATCCATGGCAAGGAGAAGCTAGGGCAACGTACCGCGCCTTTTCTTCCTGAACCTGCCGCCCTTGGAGTGGAGGTGGTACCACGCCGTGCCGAGGGAGAGGCCGTCCGCCGCCATGACGGTCGAGAGGGGCACCTTGACCCGCCCCAGGAACCCCCCGCCGAAGTACCCCTCCTCGTTGAGCACGGACACGACGAGCTCCTCCTCGGCGTCGCCGACGGCGAACCCGAACTCCTCGTCCCACAGCGGGCTGAGGCACCTCTTCACCACCGTCGTCTTCGCCCTCCGCCTCCCCATCTGCAGCCGCACGTAGGGGTCGCTGTGCCCGGTGAGGTACGCCGCCGGGAGCCCCCGCGCCTCCAGCACGTGCACGCACAGCCGCATCGGCGCGCTCCCCGGCCGCTCCCCGCCACCGCCGTCCACCGATCTCGCCATTCGAGGAGGAGGAGGAGGAGGCGGCAATGGCGATGGCGATCTCTGGTTTTCTCCGGGAATTGGGGATTAATTTGGAGGCGATTACCCGCGGCGATTTGAATTGATGGGGGTGTTCATCTCGTCGCGTGCATCGAGATTCGTGCGGGGAGGAGGGAGGGAGGGGTTTGTGGCCGTCGGATCTGCGGAGGGAAGGGGTGATGGTTTCTCCCCGCCTAACACGTGGCAGGTTGCTCCGAGCTTCTTGGGTCGCCACAGGTTAAGCGTCCTCAGAAGCTAGCGCCTAATTCAGATGGATAAACTGGTCATTATCCAGCTAAGAGAACTGGTAAATTATTGGGTTTCAAGGATATGTAATTATGTTGTGGCCCGGAAAAAAAAAAAGCCAAACGGCATATTTATAAAAAATAATTTATAAATAAAACATTTATATACGTGTTCTTAGCATAAAAAAGCAAAGACTAAAAAAAATTTTGATAAAAAAACCCAAAATCAACTTTAAATTTTAAGGTTGAAAATTTAAATTTCGACTAATAAGTATAAGCATAAGAAGAATATTTATCGTCGGACAACCGACGCAAGCCAAAATCGGATGCTCATATCACGGTAACCACATGCATACGCAACACAAGAAAAAAAAAAAGTGTGACGTCACATGGTGGAGGGAGGGATTTGTTGCATGCAAAGAGAGGTTTTAATTTTAACTTCAAACTTTTTTTTTCAAATGAACCACTTATATTTGATTTGCGATCTGATTATACCGTTATATTTATTATAATTATTTTTTTACGATACGATCTCATATGACTATATTACGATGAACAAAAGGTATATGTTTCAACAAATAAAAAATTGATGTTTCATATGTGACAAGGGAATGTTTCAATTAAAAATCAACTTTGTTGCATATTTTTAGTTTGGGTATTGTTTAGTTTTCTTGTTGCAATGTATCTTTTCTTTAATGTTGCACATGGTATTATTTGGAAGTTTCAATAAGTATTTCTTTGATGTTACACACTTACACTAGGTCATGTGCATATGTTGCACATGGTATTTTGTGATGTCTCAATAATTATAGTTAAATGTTTCATGTGTGATAAATACCATAAACATTTTAACAAAATCAGATATTTCACCTATTGTGACTTTATGTTTCATGTAGTGGTTGTGGGTGTTCCAATATTTCTTTCGTGTTGCATCTCCTTGAAACAATGCTGAACCACATGATGAAACATTCTTTTATGAGTAGTGAATAAACGTTCGATTTTTAAAATATAAGTGTAATACCTTGTAAATATTTAATTGCAATGCATATAACAGTGTAAACGGATTATAGATCAGATAAATAATTTATGAGAAAAAAGGTATTTAAAGAGTCGAAAAAAGGTAGTTACATATGAGTACTAGTACAATAGTATATTACTCCCTCCGTTTCACAATGTAAGACTTCGTAGCATTGCCCACGTACATATATATATTAATAAATCTAGACACATACATATAACTATATTCATTAACATCTATATAAATATAAAAGTCTTTACATTGTGAAAATGTAAAACGAAGGAAGTAGTAGATGAGAAAAGAGAGGAGAGAAGCGGACACTTTTTGCATGGATGCGTCAGGAACAGAAGGGCAGTAGGCTAGCGAAGAGGCAACATGCAGGCGGGCACCTGATCTTGTGAAAAATAATCCGACGCCTGATCCGTAGTTATCTCCTAAGCATAAGCAAAAAGATGAAGCTCTCCATTTTCTTGGCACACACCACTACAACTAGAATGGATGAGAAGGGATGCAATACACAAAGAAGCAAAGATAATTTTGCAAGAATTTCACAGGAATTGAGATGCATTCCCACACCAGATGGGGGTCTGGAAGCTGAATCAAGATACCATTTTGCTATTCTTTACCAAGCATGGTGTCAAAAGTACATGCAACTGCTCAAAACTAAGACTACACAGTAGTACTGACACAAGGTGAGACTCAAAAAACGGAGTGAAACAGAGGCAAAAGCATCAGTTATAAAATTTGCGAGTTCTCGGTATGTTTCTCCAGTCCCAGAGATAAGCTTGACAACCATTCATGGCTCTTTGATTGCACACATGACAAATGGCTTCAGCTTGCAGTGCAGAATAGAAGCCTGACGGTGAAAAACCGATTTCTCTGTTGCTTTTGCACCATGGCGGAGAACTCCCGGCATGGTAGAAGATCGAATACAGGATCAGAATCTTGCACCTTACTCTTTGCCGAAGTCTGCACTGTAGTGGGCGCTGGATTCCAGCTTCTTGGCATCGTTCAGCTTCCTGACAGCCTGAAGTACAATTCGCATGTAAACTGTGAGATAATGTCTAACAGCTGGTGTGTTGGTAGATAGAAGAGAGTATAATGCGGCGCACCTTCATGAAGTCCTCATGGACAACGTAGTCCCGTTCAGCACGAATTGCAGCCATACCCGCTTCAGTGCAGACGTTGCGAAGATCAGCCCCATTGAAGCCCTAAAACCACCAGAGTCAGGAAGGTTGCCCAAGTTGATAAGGAAGTTAAATAAGACAAACTCACCTCAGCCAGTTTAACAACTGCCTCATAATCAATTTCTCCATGCTTGGCAATACCAGCAGCATGGATTTTAAGAACTTCCATTCTTGCTTGCTCATTTGGTAGCGGAATCTCAATCTTCCTGTCTAGACGTCCAGGACGCAGTAGCGCAGGGTCCAGAACATCAGGTCTATTGGTAGCCATGATCATTTTCACCTGTTTAAGCAAAAAAGTTCTTGTCAAGATGAAATCATGCATCATCAAGCAGCAATCATTGTACATGGTACCAAAAAAACCATACAAACAAGAGTAACCAACTGTATCTCCAATTTGATTCTGAACACACCCAATTTGATTCTGAACAAACTAGGAACATAGACATAGATGGACAATTGAGCAGTCAAAAAACCTAGATTGGTAAGATGATCAATTCGATCAATTGGAAGAGCCAAAAGTCATTTCATCATAAATCTAGATTCTAATATTTGTTGCCAGTGGGAATAATTGGCAAAAGGTCAAGCCACCAACATGCCACAACTCACAATACTACAACAGGGATTATAAACGAATCATCATGTCAATGGTATGATTTTCAGGATTCCACCAAGGACTGATCTTAAGGTATGCATACCTTTGCTTAATACTACACTGTACAGATCAGCTAATCTTGTACAATGGAGGTTGTTAAAAGAAAGGTAAATTAGAATATATTTTCCCTCATCAGTGTACTTTTACCCAAGAAAGCTAGACCAGAATGTAGACATGCAAACATGCTAGCAAGTAAACTACTTTAATCAAACTCACTTGCATTTACATACTGCAGTATGATACCAAAATAAAATGCAGTATAGCCAAATTATATGTCTGATGAATAAGTTACCTTTCCAAGTTCATCAAATCCATCTAACTGATTTAGCAGTTCCATCAGTGTGCGCTGGATCTCGCGATCAGCACTAGTTCCTTCACTGAACCGCCGCCCACCAATGGCATCGATTTCGTCCATGAAGATTATGCATGGCTAGGTAAAGAAAATTTGGGAGGCAAAACTGAGTGATGGAAACTAAATGAATGTGAGTTAAAGTGATTGGAGAAATGCACCGCTAGTGTCCACATAGCAACTTAAATGTAAAGGAAGATTATAGCGTAAGGATTGTTTTAACTTTAGAACCAACAATAACTTCCACAATGTGGATATGATTATAGTTAGATCATGTAAATGTCAGAGTAGGTCTTGCAGAAATGAGGATGCCAATTTAGGTCCAACTAGCTTTCCAGACAAAAGTAGAGAGAGATTAAGACTTACTTGATGATCACGTGCATAGCCAAACATTTCCCTAATCAAGCGGGCACTCTCTCCAATGTACTTGTCAATTATAGCACTTGAAACAATCTGTTTAGCCAAATTATCAGTACAAAGAATAATTAGTTTGTAAAAGATGGCTACTACCTATTAAGTGAGCAAACGACACACCTTCAAAAAGTTGGCATCGATGTTACTGGCAATAGCCCTCGCCAATAGTGTCTTACCAGTTCCTGGTGGACCATAGAGTAGAACACCCTGCAATGAGTAAAGTAAAATATAATAACTTCCATGGTTGCAATATCCATATATATGTCTCTGTGATCTCATAGTCACATTACATGCACTATTAGGGATCTAAGTACAAATAATGTAGGATTTACCTTGGGGGGCTTGATCCCAACACGAAGAAAGAGCTCAGGGTTCATTAAGGGCAATTCGATGGACTCCCTGAGCTCTCTAATCTGATCAGACAGACCACCAACAGCAGAGTAACTGACATTACCGGGGTCTTCATGAAGCATGTTGTAAACCACAGGGTCCACCTGAAGGGGGGGAAAAAGCAGTTTTAAATCCCAGATCATCGATTTTTGTTTAAAAAAATTGCTCCTACAGTAAAAGGGTCGACAAAAATGCTCCAATGAAAAAGGAAGATGATTTTTAAAAACTAAATATACCTCACGTGGAAGCGTGCGCATGATTGTCAGTGTTGTCATGTCAAGAACAACACGAGTTCCCGAAGTCAATTTCTCCTTGTCCACTTTGCTCCGGCAACCAACCACATATCTGGGACCACTGCTAGCCTTAACAATAACTTGAAGAAATAGGCGTTTCAGTTGTTTAGTTCTAAAATTCTGTTGATAAAAAAAAATCTAAAATGCAAGCAATAGCTTCATATAAAAATGCTATAAGTAATAACTCTATCAAGTTAATTAACAGTATTGTAGTCATTTTCCATCATTGAAGGAAAGAAATGGCAAAAGCAAATACTTGTGATTTTTCTGTAGTGATAAGGAGTGGCCAAAGTAAAGGATGTAAATTCAACACAAAAAGGAAATGCTCTTTACTTACAACGTTCATTATCAAGAGGGCGGAGAACCTCTCCGATGATCTGCCCAACACTTTGCAGGGATTTTAAGTCATCTTCGGTCTTTGTAAAGTCCTTCTTAGCATTTTTTAGGTTTTCCCTCACTGCATATAGATGAACCATGCATCAAAGCAAGATCAAGCAAATCAAAATGAAACAGGCTCCAAAAAGTTTTAAAAGCAAGCAAACATGTGTTTTAAATTTACTTGTATTGTTCCCAAAAAACAAAACAAAACGGCAAAGACATGACTAGATGTTGTTCAGTTGCCCAAGAAAAAGGTTTGACTTGAGTTCCAAATGAACTATAGTAGCAAAGTTTATGGATGCAAAGAAACTTCAGTATGGGAATCATCCCATAGTTAAAAAACTAATCTTCTCCTCCTGTTGTTTATCTATAATAACAGGGAGTATAAGACTAAAAGAGAAGAAACCAAAGGTTGGCATGTGAACAAACAAGCTGTTACAACTAAACCAAACAAAAAAAATATGGGAAAGAAATGATGCACAATCCTACAATAGCTAACAGTTACTACTTTACTAACAATAACAAGCCACGATTTCATGCAGCTGAAGTGTGTTTTCACGATCATTAAACTAAAGAGGAATGTGTTTTGACTCCACAAATAACGCTACTTCCTTGGAAGGAAATTTGGCTGAATATCCTAGTATAATACAAAATTATCAAAGCAAATAAATGACTGCTATCATCGCATGGGTCCCTCCAGGCTGAGTATTGCCAAGAGCAAGTACTATAAGCCCCTAAACATTTGCCCCAAGATCCACATAGGATCACTTGCCACAAGATGCCACATAGCATCATATGATGAGGTGGAGGAGAGAAGAGACAAGAAGAGAGAGAGGAGGAGCCACCACTCATGCAAGGGGTAGCCTCCACACAAACTCCAAGAGAAAGGAGAGAAAAGAGAAGAGTAGATTGGACAAACAAATAAAACAAAATTATTAGGGTTAGTGCACTAGAGTTAGTATATAGAGGTGATATATTGTACATGCCACCTCTTCATTAATGAATAGCCTACATGGACAGAGGTGGCATCTACCTCTTCTATAAGACTTGCTCTAAGCCATATAACCCTGGTTGCCACATTTTTTCCTCAAACTACACATGGTAATGAGTATATGCATCACAAAGCCCATTTGTTAGTTGACATTAACTGGGATGAGCCATAATCCCATGACTAAAGATTACGAGCATTGTACCTAAGCCTTAACTCATTGACTGCCAGCAGCAAAAGTATAACCTATGAAACTACAGTCCACCAGAAGCATAGTATATATGAAAGGGTTCTCAAGGATACCAGTATATTGATTCAGGCTTAAATAGGTCTAGATATAGACACCTATGGTGTACTATACAGCTCTCACTTAACTAGAATAATCAATCCACGTTTTAAACAATGTGGCTGCTCTAAGAGACTAATGACCACCACAGGCTAGAGTGCTGCAGCCTACTTGAAGCATGGAAACTACTGTTGAAGAAGCAGATAATGCTTGAGTTCCATGAAAATCGCACCCCCACAGTACCAAAATCTCAAACAAGTTAAATAAATTCTTTAGACATTCTCACAGGAAGCACTTTAAAGTTCAAACCATAATTAGAGACCTAAATGACGCACTAAGAGGAGCTAGCACCTCCATAATCATACAGTTGAAAAGGAAGAAAAACTACTGAAGGATCAGGAAATACTCCTCCTTGATCCCGAATTTATGAGAGGTTGGTTATCACTCACCCAAATGGTCAGGGTTGACTAATACAAAAATCCTAAGTCTAATCACACTACAGACTTCAGATCCAAATCGAGCAAAAAGTGCCCAAATCACCAGATTTAGCGCTCGAAAGACCAAACCGACCTAATCAACCTCGTAACCCAACGCCCAGCGCCCCAGACCGCGATCTAGCACCCCGAACACGTCACGGAACAAGTGATTCCCCTAGTAAATCCCCGAAATCACCAGTACTAAGCCACCCTGCCGACCGAATCTACACACGAACCACTCTTCATCCAAGTCATCCGCAGCCGCGGACGAGATCTACCGCGCGCGCAGGCCACGCGGCGGCTACGGCAACATCGGACCCCACCGCCTCCGAACCCTAGGGAGATCGGAAGTCAAGCAGGGGGGGGGCCTACTAAAATACTACCAATATTTTGGTAGTGTCAAATTTTACCTTAGACTTTGGCACTACCCATAAATTGATAAGGTGAAGAACCAAACAAGCCATGTATTCCTCCTATAGGTCGACTTGAATTACCTAGAGAATTTGAATTTTAAAAGGTACCATTTTGAGTCACATAGGTATTTTATTGACTTTAGACAAATAGAAAACGATGGTGCACTACAGGACGTTAGAGAAGGATGGCAATGCATGGAAGCAAAATGTTATCCCTTCTTTCTATAAAGTTAAAACCAAAAACTCAAACCTCGTGCTTCCACGTCATCATCAAATTGTGAACCGTTGGATGAATGTATTAGATTGCTTCTCAGACATTGGATGGAATGCAGCATAGAGCCCAACCCATCAGTCACCGACCGGGTTAGTCTCTTCGCCTCCTCAGTGCCAAATGTAGCTCACATGAACACATTGGCCCATCTCCACACACATCTACATGTATCTAGCCCATCAATCCGTATAAAAGAGCTTTATGGCTTAACGCTCCTTCAGTTGACATGTGCTACCTAAATTATCTACAAATTTTTGATAGGGCTGCTAAAAAGAATTTCTCCAAGAAAGCTATTTGTTCTTCTGTTTCTTCTTAAGATTATACCTCTTATCTAACAAATTAAGTCCCGCGGCAACGCACGGGACATTCTCTAGTTGGAGCAAAGGAGTTAGGTCAAATTAGGAGACAGTCTTCAATTCACTTTTAATGACTAGCACAATTTGGTATATACAACTATTTCTTTCCAGCTTTGGATGCTCTTATATGGCTTCAACCTCACACATGTTTTTCCCTAAAACTACATACAGCTAAAGTCAACTTTTATGCTTGATGTAATGTTGGTATACAGTGATAGAAACTTGGAAGCAATAGTTAAGGAGTGCAAGCAATAACTTTTGGTTTTCTTTTGTCCTCTCACCTCCTATATATCATGGGAGTAGTTTATAGAGTATACTGCGTGCAAAAGTTGTGCCCACTAAAACAACTCTCTTTTTTTTTGTCCCTATTAAGAATTGGTTAGCTAGATAACGAAAGTGAAAACGACTAGAAAAGGCATTGACAAAAATACATTCTTTATTGAACATTAGAAACCATCAAATTGCAAGGATTATATGATAATATTGAGCAATGACCACTTATGCCTAAAATAGTTAGTACTAAAATTAAGATATTGTAGATTTCACCAACAAATTTAGCAATATAATTTTCATTTGAACAATCTATATATTAAATAGTCCAAGACATGCTGACGCCTGCCCAGTAGTCGATAGACTTTAACTCGATACTGCACAAAACAAAAGAAAGAGATAATTTTATTTTTGCAAGTGAGGATTTGTCTCATCTTTTTTTTTCTGTAAACAAATCTCACTTTTGCTACTCATTTATGCTTGAATCAAAAACAAAATCTATACGATAATAAAATGAAATATCATCATTGAAAGAAAACAAAAGTGACACCGGTACCATAACCTACGAAATTGACAGTTTAACACATACACTCGCTCTATCTCCCATAGAAAACCAACCAACTTCAGGAGATGAATATGGACAAGTAGCTATCGATATTTATCCCTAAAAGTTTATTCTTTTTAGGATGGAGGGAGAAGGTAGCTACAAATAGACGAATACACTACCTATATACAAGCCCATCCAACTTTTCAAGCGGAGCAAAGATTGATTATAATTTTAAAAAAACCAAAAAGAGGAAAAAAACCCTGTTTTTTCTGTTATAAAAACACAAGCAAGAAAAATCCCTATTTTCCTCTGTTAAGACAAGCAAGCCTTTTTCTTTAATTATATTCTTCTGTTAAGACAAGCAAGGGAAAAAATCCTTATTTTTCCTCTGGTTTTGCCCTTTTTAGGAAATATGCGAGATCTTCCTGATCCCTCCTCTCTCTCTCTCTCTCTCTCTCATAAAGTAGGCGAAGCTGCAGCGGCAGCGGCATCAGCTGAAGCAGCAGCAGCACAGAAGCAGCTTCCCTTCCGTTTAGTGTAACGCACGCATCACCACCGCGCCGGCTGCAGATGGAGAAGGAGTAGGAGTAGGAGTAGGAGTAGGAGTAGGAGTAGGAGTAGGAGTAGGAGTAGGAGTAGGAGTAGGAGTAGGAGTAGGAGTAGGAGTAGGAGTAGGAGTAGGAGTAGGAGTAGGAGTAGGAGTAGGAGTAGGAGTAGGAGTAGGAGTAGGAGTAGGAGTAGGAGTAGGAGTAGGAGTAGGAGTAGGAGTAGGAGTAGGAGTAGGAGTAGGAGTAGGAGTAGGAGTAGGAGTAGGAGTAGGAGTAGGAGTAGGAGTAGGAGTAGGAGTAGGAGTAGGAGTAGGAGTAGGAGTAGGAGTAGGAGTAGGAGTAGGAGTAGGAGTAGGAGTAGGAGTAGGAGTAGGAGTAGGAGTAGGAGTAGGAGTAGGAGTAGGAGTAGGAGTAGGAGTAGGAGTAGGAGTAGGAGTAGGAGTAGGAGTAGGAGTAGGAGTAGGAGTAGGAGTAGGAGTAGGAGTAGGAGTAGGAGTAGGAGTGACGCCTCCGGATTTCCCACGCCTCGACGAACCCCACCCGACCCCGAGATCGATCGGGAGGAGGACGACCACGCCCTTCACCTGCCCCCAAATCTTGCCCCGATCTCCCCCGACCGCGGCAATGGGGGCCGCCTCCGACGACGCCGTCAAGCAGCTCGCCCTCCTCATGGACCAAGGTGGGTGCGTGCGTGTGTGCTTTAGTTTTCGGCTCGAGCTGGCCGGGTTCTTGGGGTGATCTGACGAGGTGGGGGTTGTTTGGATGGATCTTTGCAGTGGAGGCGCCGCTGAGGAGGACGTTTCAGGTACGGATCTGGGGTGCCCTATGTCGGCAGCCTGTGCCAAAGCTTGGATCTTGGTGATTGTTCTTGTAGATTTTTTTTGTAGTCTGTGTGGTTGGATCATGGTGTAGATTAGCTGATTTCAGTGAAGCTGCGTGATTTGATCTGATTTAGAGCGTGAGAGCGAGCTTGTCAACAGTTAGGGTCTGGATATCTGATATAATAGATCATTAGTTTAAAATAGAGTTTTTTTTTTTTGAAATTACATTATTGGTCAATGTAGTGATGGACTGCTAGGGAAGTGATGTGGTTGGATAGTGGTGCATGATCCATGGACGGAAACAAGGAATGTAGAGTTTGTGTAATGCCAATGAGTAAGCGAGGGAATGCTAGCGTTTGATTTGTCTAGTGTAGTAAGTTTAGGGGCTTTGCGTGTTCAATGAAATTCGCAATGGTTGCATGGGTTGACATGCGTTCATGGCGAGGGAATCATGCTGTCTCCTGCAACAGAGGAAGTGTCTGGATTATACTGATCTCCAAATCCATTAAGTGAGCGAAGTTGTTTTGGAGTTATTCGACAATCATCATTGAGTATATCATTCGCTGCTACCAGTTCCATAGGAACTTTTCTGAGTGCTGGCGATATTCCTTTCTTGGCTACTAATGTAAACCAGCTATGTAACCTAAATCTGTTGGCACGTGCCAAATACATGGCGTTATCGCTTGTCGGTTTCCTAAATGTTCTCTGAAAGTTAAGAGGCAACATGTTACACGTATGAGGTTATGAGATGTCAACTTGTCCTGGAGTGGAATATACTGGTTAGGGGAGTGCAACTAAGTATGAAAGTTACCGCATCACAACCTGTAAGAAATGCAGAATCGATTCTGTTTGTTGTAGTGGCCAATGATTGGGAAACATGCAGGAACCAAACAAGTGATGTGGCTGCTCAATTAACTGAAGCTGGACTCTTCCTAACTCCTACGTACATGTTTATTGTTTCAGTTGCATTTCCCTTAGAAGATCAATAGCTGACTCAATGCCTGCTTGATATTTTTACTAAGAACTAGTCAACTGGGGTTAAAATGGACGAGAGCCACCCCAAGAACCTGTTATTCCATTGTCCATCCATTCACCCCTTCTAACAATAGTTTCCAGAAAAAGCGATTCAGAATTATTCCTCTCTTTCCTCTATGCAACAATAGTCAATACACTTAGTTTTATTCCTTTCTAGAGTCCTCTGAGAGTTACATAATCTTGAAAAAGATTGTCACTATTTGTGTTCACAAAAATACTTACAACCCTGAAGGGAAGTAAACCAAATACCATAACCAGCATATATTACACTATATAACCTACCTTTGCACCAACAGTCCATACTTGTATGCATGACTAGAACATATACATAATGCAGCCATTTTATGTTCCTTGGGATATAGTATTCGTTCACTTGGATGTTTTTTATGCGATATGATTGATTTGCAAATCATCCTTACATGTGACTTGTGAAGTGAATATTGCTTGAATTAAGGAATACCTAAATGTATCTCTTTTCTCAGAATGTGCACCAGGGCTATCCTAAAGAAACATTATTGCGTTTCCTTAAGGCCAGAGAGTGGAACGTATCTAAGGCTCATAAAATGGTAACAAATTTCATATTTCTCCATTCTATACTGAGGAGAGATCTCTTGAATTTATTGTTGCTTAGCTGGTTATGTATATGCAGCTTGTAGACTCTTTGAATTGGAGGATTCAAAACGAAATCGATACTGTTCTGGAGGTGACTAACTCTTCTAGACTACAATCCTGTCAGAAATTTATGGCTGAGTCGCTTATTGGTCTTCAGTTTCAGTCTCTTGTTACTCATACCTTTCGTCAAGCAAACTTATAGTCATTATGTTGATCTTGCACGTTATTTTGTAATTGCTGATCACTGTCTACATTGACCATATACAGAGACCTATAGTCCCAGTAGATTTGTACAGATCAATCCGTGATTCACAACTTGTTGGACTCTCAGGATACACAAAGGAGGTATGGCCACACTCCCAAATGATTGTGTTGAAGTATGTTTCTTGTCCAGCATACATTGATCCTGATGTAACTATTTGTCTACATGTTTTACTCTATATGCATAGAACATGCATGTGTTTGTTTCAGTGGGGTTTGGCAAACAACTTGGTTCGTAGTTTAATCATTTATGGGCGCATTTCGGTTAATTGTAGTACTTTTGTAGACAATAGAAAAGGTAAATACACTGAATGGTCCGTAATCTGATGTCTCAGTGGCAGCAATTTTTGGGTCTGTAAAGCAAGATATGACCTAAGATTATCAGTGTAGAATTCAAACTAGAGTGTGGTGTCTTACAATATGTTCTTGCTTGAAGTTTTGATCATTTCAGCTGACTTCATAGCCTTTTTATTATTAGATACTAGGTAAATTCTCATGTGTTTGATATGTATAAAAATGCATTATACATGTCCCAGCATGGATTTACAATTAGGATAATTTTCTCACTTGCAATTGTGCATTCGGCTTGCCCACTTTTAATGTCCTTTCCGTAGTGCTATTGATTGACACATAAGGACTTCTAGTTCCTGACTTCCTGTAGATATTTTCTATTAACCATGCTTACTATCCGCTCTCTGATGCTCTTTATGCCAAAAATAAATCAAGAATGCTACTCTGGACTCTGGTTACTAAAACGTAAGAAATATGCTACTATATTTTTTTCTTCTATTTCTTTTACAGGGTCTCCCAGTTTTTGCCGTTGGTGTTGGGCAGAGCACATATGACAAAGCTTCGGTAATTATGAGATGATGACTACTATTTATTGAATAGGCTGCAGCCAAAGTCATGAAGCTAGATTTTACTTTTTGTTGTGTACTTAAATGTTAGTTGTGATGGTGATGTAACTTATTGACAGAATATTATCACCGATTAGTAACCTAAATCATGGTTAATGATCTCATAAGATCAACTTACAGTTTTGTGGCGCTCTACCCCATTTTACTTAAACCCACTTTGTCCACTAAGAGTAGAAATATTACATTTTCAGGTCCATTACTATGTGCAATCTCATATTCAGATTAATGAGTACCGTGATCGTGTAATTTTGGTGAGTATGAGAATAAAGATTCCAATATATTTATGTTAATGCATAGAAACTTTTCTTATGGAAATATATATCTCCAAATTAGCCCATGTTGACGGAAAAATTTGGGCGGCCTGTTACCACCTGTGTAAAAGTTTTGGACATGACTGGCTTGAAGTTGTCAGCACTGAGCCAAATGAAGGTATGTTTTATGCTATTATTTCTCAAATTTCATACAATTTTCTCTATTACTTCCGTTGTTTCTGGCAATATAGGGTGACATGATTTTTGTCAATATGGATTACAGATGTTGACTTCAATCTCAACGGTTGATGATTTGAACTACCCTGAAAAAACGGAGACGTACTATGTAGTTAATGTTCCCTATATATTTTCTGCATGTTGGAAGGTATATGATTTATTCTAGCCTAATGCTGTGCTAATAATTTTGTAGTGAAAGCCGAAAGCTCAGACATTTCATTTGATCTTTCTGGTAGGTTGTGAAACCCCTGTTGCAGGAGAGGACAAAAAAGAAGGTTAAAGTTCTGCATGGTTGTGGAAGAGATGAACTTCTGAAGGTAAGTTCAGTAATTCACTGGGCTACTTGTTTCTTTTCACAGATCGTTCATAACTGAGTGAATGTAGTGGCACACAACAAACGATTCTTCCGTTGATTTTCTTCAATATTAATAGTATGTTGAATCTTTCATTTATTGGCTAACGTAGATTATGGACTATTCATCTCTTCCACATTTCTGCCGCCGGGAGGGCTCTGGCTCATCCAAACATTCATCTACTGACGCTGATGACTGCTACTCACTTGACCATCCTTTCCACAAAGAGCTTTATGGTCACATTGAGGAGCAAGCATCACGCAAGGAGCTCATCAAGATGGGATCATTACATGTCAGCATTCCCGAGCCTGACCCCGATGACGCGAAGATCGTTGAGGTCATCCAAGCTGAATTCCAGAAGATCGGTGAGCAGAATGGATCCGCCAATGGTCACAAGGTTTAGCCAAAACATTGGCCATCTGCAGAACACCTTAACCAGTGCTGGTGGCTTCTGAATCTGATGAAGTTGATTACAACTGTCCATGTCAGTAATTTTGTTGACAACCCCCCATTTTCTGGGGGAATATAGCAGCAGCAGCAAGGTCTTTCATCATTATATTCCCATGATGATGCAAAATAAACAATGATGCAGCCTTGAGTTGATAGAGGAAGAGATGATCCAGTCACCAGTGTATATGAAATTAGATGGAATTGAAAGCCATAAACATGTTTTTGTTAGTGTAACTTACATATGTTAAAGCTGTTACAAGGAAATCCATGGATGTTGAAAGACTTCTTTAAGAAAAAAAAAAGCTGTCATAAGCTTGAGCACAGTTTTGCAACAGGATGTTGAATGGATCATTTTAATTTTTTTTGTAGATTTTATTTACTGAGATGTGAATGGTACTAACTTTTTCTTTGCATTTAGTAGTAATTACTTGCAACACAAATTGGTTGGGGAAGTGAGACAGATGGTAGGGGAGGGTGAGACTTGAGACCTGTGGAGAAGCAGATGGCCACAGCTCATGGCAGAGGCCACAGGATGTATGCGCGGCCTGGCGGCCTGCATCTGGACGAACACCCTGCAGGCGTGCGAATGTTAGCTGGCGACCTGACCTTGACAAGATCTAGGGTGCGCTCCAGTCACGTCGCGCATGGAGCCGTGGCCCATGGACGGCGGCGGCGGGTTGAGCTTGCCCGAGGAGCGGGCCGACGAACGCGCTCCGGCGCGCGCGCGCGCCTCTGCCTCCGGCCATGGCATCCGCGCCGCCGGCGGGCGTGGTTCTCTCAACCTTGCGCGCACACACGAACGGCGCCGGCCGCGTGCTCGAGCGGCGGGCGCCGTGGTAGGGCTGGTGGCGGCGGCCGGTTGGCATGAGCGCGGCGCCCGGCTCGCTTTGCGCGCTCGTGAGATGGTTGAGTTGGGAGATCTCCTGTTGCACGATGGCGCGAGCGTACTGGAGTACTCCAATGTAGTACTCCCTCCCACCGTTTTTATATCTAAGTTGATTAAGTTTTATATAAAAAAAAAAGTTAGAAGCATCTATAACACTAAATTAGTTTTATTTTAAATATAATATGGGTATATGTTTGTTTTGTTGTTAAAAATTTTAGTATATCTTTTTACAAACTAAAAGAATTTAATTAGGAAAATAAATTCAAACTACTTGTCATATGAAACCAAGAATTGTCGCAACAGTTGCGTACGGTACGGTACAACCAAATTGGCGACCCATTTTTTTTTTGCCTCAACACAGTATAAGCACCAACCGTCTTCAGTAGTTCCATCCATGGGCAAACTAAGTTTAGGTTGATATTAATTTGATCTGCCGTCGAACAGTTACAAAGGTAAATTCCATTAACCAACGATACTTTTTTTAAGAGATATAATAAAAACATTGTCCTTGTAGGCATGTAAGCGCATCTGGTGTAGTGGTATCATAGTACCCTCACGGTACTGACCAGGGTTCGATTCCCTGATGCGCATTAGTTCTACATTCCTTTTTTTTACCTTTTTTGTCCACCAATATTTTTCTGAAGTAGTACAGTTCATTTTTGTTAGTCAAGATTCTTTTTACTCCGTTTTTTTACATTTTTTTGTGAGTCCAAGATTTTTTTGAAGTAGTAGCAATTTCATTTTTTGTTAGTCCAGTTTCTTGAAGTGTACGGTCATTTTTTTTGTTAGTCCAAGATTTTTCTGAAGTAGTCCAACTCATTTCGCCCAAGCTTCCCCTGATTGATCTATATTTAAGTTTGTGCTCAATTCATTCCGCACTTTTTTGTTCATGGATTTGTCGACATTAAAGTTTGTGCAGTACTACCCCCATGATCATACCACTAATTAACATCGGCTACAGGTAGTGTATTCGTAGTGATCAATCATGTTCAGATACCAGTACGTGCTATGACCATTGGACCATAGATTCTTCAAATGATATCATGATATGATCAGACTAAGGTAGAAGATAAAGTGCATAGATATTTTTCTCTTTTCCTTTTCTTATCTTTAGGGGTTGTATTTTTCTCCCGTTATATTTAATGAAAAGGCACAATCTCGTGTTGTTTTCTCTTTAAAAAAAAAAGGTCATCGTAAATTAAAAACGAGAGGAGAAAAATTATAAAAGGTAGGATACTTTTTCCTGCCATGTCCTTCAGATTTTTCAGATGCCCAGCTTTGCTCAAGGATCAGAAAGTGAAAGATACGCTTTGCATCTGCTTTTTCAGTCTTGTCTTTGCAAAAAGAAACGACGAAAAAAAAAAAGAACGGATGGCAAGTCACAGGAATATGGCTGCAGGCTAGTCTCCTGTCAACGTGTTGAAACTTCTTTTATTTACGTGGATCATTGCAATAAGCAAAGCATCACAAATCTCCTTATCTTTGCCCTGTTGTTTCAGGCAGAAGATGATTGGATTTCAATGTCGCACAAGTAATCCTTAACTTCAGAACAGAAGTTTGGTGTTTCATTTCATAGCTTGTATCAATCAGATGCCTTGAGTAATTCAGAAGGCTCTAAATTCAAGTCATAGTAGTGGAAATTCTAATCTGATAGTTCAAAAAATGAAACTACACAACTAGTAATGTTTCAATTTAGGAGAAGTTTATTTGGTGTAATGTAATTCAAATTCTGGTTTGAAAAAGGGGAAAGTGGCATAGTTATGTACTTAGGTTATGCTGATTGCTGAGCTCTGGAGCATGAGAAGAACATATTCAGAAATAAGAACGACATCTAGATAATCGTTTGCTACAAGACTACAAGAGGAACAGAGACTATGTACAGGAAGGGACAACTCTTTTGAATTTCTATGCCACAATTTTCGTGGAATTTGCATCCAAAGAACGAATGTTTTTTTTTTCACATGGGCATGACGGATCGATTGACAGTTAGTAACTAATTAATCTGGTTGTAATCAGATCACTAACTTAAAACTAGAAAAATGAATGTACATGACAGAAGTGTAGCCGAGTACTGTACAAGCGCCATCCATCCCCTTTCTCGAGCTCTCTGCAATAAAACAGGAACATCAAGAATCAATCTCACCTCAAATTCTCAATCAATCAGCCATGGCGAATCAAAGCAAAGACCATCAAAGAAAAGCTCAATCGATCAACCATGCCGAAGCAAAGACTAACATTAAGCTCAACCAATCAATCATGGCAAAGCAAAGACGATCAATAAGGTGAAGCAAAGACTATCGATATGCTCAATCAATCGAGCAAAGGTGATCATGGAGCTCAATCAACCAACCATGGCGAAGCAAAGACTAACAATAATCTCAATCAATCAAGCAAAGACGACCATAAATCTCAATCAACCATGGCGAATCAAAGGAAAGATTATCATAAACCTCAATCAATCAACCATAGCAAAGCAAAAGACTACCATAAGAAAAGCTCAACTGATCAACCATGGCGAAGCAAAGACTACCAAGAAGGTCAACCAATCAACCATGTCCAAATGAAACTAAGAAGTCCAGTCGATCGCGAATCGAAGCAAAGAAGATCAATCAACCATGGCGAATCGAAGCAAAGAGGCAAAGACGATCAAGAAGCTCGATCCATCAACCATGGCAAATCAAAGCAAAGATAATCAAGAAGCTCAATCCATCAACCATGGCGAAACAAAACAAAGACGACCAACAAGAATAGAACAATAAGTAAGTGTACCTTGAATGAGATAATTTGACGACGATGGCGACGACGACGAAGGGACGAGGCCCTTGAACCCGAGATCGATCGAGACGCTGCCGTCGGGCTTGAAGAGGCCGTAATGGCGTGTGTGCTTTAGTTTTCGGCTCGAGCTGGCCGGGTTCTTGGGGTGATCTGACGAGGTGGGGGTTGTTTGGATGGATCTTTGCAGTGGAGGCGCCGCTGAGGAGGACGTTTCAGGTACGGATCTGGGGTGCCCTATGTCGGCAGCCTGTGCCAAAGCTTGGATCTTGGTGATTGTTCTTGTAGATTTTTTTTGTAGTCTGTGTGGTTGGATCATGGTGTAGATTAGCTGATTTCAGTGAAGCTGCGTGATTTGATCTGATTTAGAGCGTGAGAGCGAGCTTGTCAACAGTTAGGGTCTGGATATCTGATATAATAGATCATTAGTTTAAAATAGAGTTTTTTTTTTTTTTGAAATTACATTATTGGTCAATGTAGTGATGGACTGCTAGGGAAGTGATGTGGTTGGATAGTGGTGCATGATCCATGGACGGAAACAAGGAATGTAGAGTTTGTGTAATGCCAATGAGTAAGCGAGGGAATGCTAGCGTTTGATTTGTCTAGTGTAGTAAGTTTAGGGGCTTTGCGTGTTCAATGAAATTCGCAATGGTTGCATGGGTTGACATGCGTTCATGGCGAGGGAATCATGCTGTCTCCTGCAACAGAGGAAGTGTCTGGATTATACTGATCTCCAAATCCATTAAGTGAGCGAAGTTGTTTTGGAGTTATTCGACAATCATCATTGAGTATATCATTCGCTGCTACCAGTTCCATAGGAACTTTTCTGAGTGCTGGCGATATTCCTTTCTTGGCTACTAATGTAAACCAGCTATGTAGCCTAAATCTGTTGGCACGTGCCAAATACATGGCGTTATCGCTTGTCGGTTTCCTAAATGTTCTCTGAAAGTTAAGAGGCAACATGTTACACGCATGAGGTTATGAGATGTCAACTTGTCCTGGAGTGGAATATACTGGTTAGGGGAGTGCAACTAAGTATGAAAGTTACCGCATCACAACCTGTAAGAAATGCAGAATCGATTCTGTTTGTTGTAGTGGCCAATGATTGGGAAACATGCAGGAACCAAACAAGTGATGTGGCTGCTCAATTAACTGAAGCTGGACTCTTCCTAACTCCTACGTACATGTTTATTGTTTCAGTTGCATTTCCCTTAGAAGATCAATAGCTGACTCAATGCCTGCTTGATATTTTTACTAAGAACTAGTCAACTGGGGTTAAAATGGACGAGAGCCACCCCAAGAACCTGTTATTCCATTGTCCATCCATTCACCCCTTCTAACAATAGTTTCCAGAAAAAGCGATTCAGAATTATTCCTCTCTTTCCTCTATGCAACAATAGTCAATACACTTAGTTTTATTCCTTTCTAGAGTCCTCTGAGAGTTACATAATCTTGAAAAAGATTGTCACTATTTGTGTTCACAAAAATACTTACAACCCTGAAGGGAAGTAAACCAAATACCATAACCAGCATATATTACACTATATAACCTACCTTTGCACCAACAGTCCATACTTGTATGCATGACTAGAACATATACATAATGCAGCCATTTTATGTTCCTTGGGATATAGTATTCGTTCACTTGGATGTTTTTTATGCGATATGATTGATTTGCAAATCATCCTTACATGTGACTTGTGAAGTGAATATTGCTTGAATTAAGGAATACCTAAATGTATCTCTTTTCTCAGAATGTGCACCAGGGCTATCCTAAAGAAACATTATTGCGTTTCCTTAAGGCCAGAGAGTGGAACGTATCTAAGGCTCATAAAATGGTAACAAATTTCATATTTCTCCATTCTATACTGAGGAGAGATCTCTTGAATTTATTGTTGCTTAGCTGGTTATGTATATGCAGCTTGTAGACTCTTTGAATTGGAGGATTCAAAACGAAATCGATACTGTTCTGGAGGTGACTAACTCTTCTAGACTACAATCCTGTCAGAAATTTATGGCTGAGTCGCTTATTGGTCTTCAGTTTCAGTCTCTTGTTACTCATACCTTTCGTCAAGCAAACTTATAGTCATTATGTTGATCTTGCACGTTATTTTGTAATTGCTGATCACTGTCTACATTGACCATATACAGAGACCTATAGTCCCAGTAGATTTGTACAGATCAATCCGTGATTCACAACTTGTTGGACTCTCAGGATACACAAAGGAGGTATGGCCACACTCCCAAATGATTGTGTTGAAGTATGTTTCTTGTCCAGCATACATTGATCCTGATGTAACTATTTGTCTACATGTTTTACTCTATATGCATAGAACATGCATGTGTTTGTTTCAGTGGGGTTTGGCAAACAACTTGGTTCGTAGTTTAATCATTTATGGGCGCATTTCGGTTAATTGTAGTACTTTTGTAGACAATAGAAAAGGTAAATACACTGAATGGTCCGTAATCTGATGTCTCAGTGGCAGCAATTTTTGGGTCTGTAAAGCAAGATATGACCTAAGATTATCAGTGTAGAATTCAAACTAGAGTGTGGTGTCTTACAATATGTTCTTGCTTGAAGTTTTGATCATTTCAGCTGACTTCATAGCCTTTTTATTATTAGATACTAGGTAAATTCTCATGTGTTTGATATGTATAAAAATGCATTATACATGTCCCAGCATGGATTTACAATTAGGATAATTTTCTCACTTGCAATTGTGCATTCGGCTTGCCCACTTTTAATGTCCTTTCCGTAGTGCTATTGATTGACACATAAGGACTTCTAGTTCCTGACTTCCTGTAGATATTTTCTATTAACCATGCTTACTATCCGCTCTCTGATGCTCTTTATGCCAAAAATAAATCAAGAATGCTACTCTGGACTCTGGTTACTAAAACGTAAGAAATATGCTACTATATTTTTTTCTTCTATTTCTTTTACAGGGTCTCCCAGTTTTTGCCGTTGGTGTTGGGCAGAGCACATATGACAAAGCTTCGGTAATTATGAGATGATGACTACTATTTATTGAATAGGCTGCAGCCAAAGTCATGAAGCTAGATTTTACTTTTTGTTGTGTACTTAAATGTTAGTTGTGATGGTGATGTAACTTATTGACAGAATATTATCACCGATTAGTAACCTAAATCATGGTTAATGATCTCATAAGATCAACTTACAGTTTTGTGGCGCTCTACCCCATTTTACTTAAACCCACTTTGTCCACTAAGAGTAGAAATATTACATTTTCAGGTCCATTACTATGTGCAATCTCATATTCAGATTAATGAGTACCGTGATCGTGTAATTTTGGTGAGTATGAGAATAAAGATTCCAATATATTTATGTTAATGCATAGAAACTTTTCTTATGGAAATATATATCTCCAAATTAGCCCATGTTGACGGAAAAATTTGGGCGGCCTGTTACCACCTGTGTAAAAGTTTTGGACATGACTGGCTTGAAGTTGTCAGCACTGAGCCAAATGAAGGTATGTTTTATGCTATTATTTCTCAAATTTCATACAATTTTCTCTATTACTTCCGTTGTTTCTGGCAATATAGGGTGACATGATTTTTGTCAATATGGATTACAGATGTTGACTTCAATCTCAACGGTTGATGATTTGAACTACCCTGAAAAAACGGAGACGTACTATGTAGTTAATGTTCCCTATATATTTTCTGCATGTTGGAAGGTGTATGATTTATTCTAGCCTAATGCTGTGCTAATAATTTTGTAGTGAAAGCCGAAAGCTCAGACATTTCATTTGATCTTTCTGGTAGGTTGTGAAACCCCTGTTGCAGGAGAGGACAAAAAAGAAGGTTAAAGTTCTGCATGGTTGTGGAAGAGATGAACTTCTGAAGGTAAGTTCAGTAATTCACTGGGCTACTTGTTTCTTTTCACAGATCGTTCATAACTGAGTGAATGTAGTGGCACACAACAAACGATTCTTCTGTTGATTTTCTTCAATATTAATAGTATGTTGAATCTTTCATTTATTGGCTAACGTAGATTATGGACTATTCATCTCTTCCACATTTCTGCCGCCGGGAGGGCTCTGGCTCATCCAAACATTCATCTACTGACGCTGATGACTGCTACTCACTTGACCATCCTTTCCACAAAGAGCTTTATGGTCACATTGAGGAGCAAGCATCACGCAAGGAGCTCATCAAGATGGGATCATTACATGTCAGCATTCCCGAGCCTGACCCCGATGACGCGAAGATCGTTGAGGTCATCCAAGCTGAATTCCAGAAGATCGGTGAGCAGAATGGATCCGCCAATGGTCACAAGGTTTAGCCAAAACATTGGCCATCTGCAGAACACCTTAACCAGTGCTGGTGGCTTCTGAATCTGATGAAGTTGATTACAACTGTCCATGTCAGTAATTTTGTTGACAACCCCCCATTTTCTGGGGGAATATAGCAGCAGCAGCAAGGTCTTTCATCATTATATTCCCATGATGATGCAAAATAAACAATGATGCAGCCTTGAGTTGATAGAGGAAGAGATGATCCAGTCACCAGTGTATATGAAATTAGATGGAATTGAAAGCCATAAACATGTTTTTGTTAGTGTAACTTACATATGTTAAAGCTGTTACAAGGAAATCCATGGATGTTGAAAGACTTCTTTAAGAAAAAAAAAAGCTGTCATAAGCTTGAGCACAGTTTTGCAACAGGATGTTGAATGGATCATTTTAATTTTTTTTGTAGATTTTATTTACTGAGATGTGAATGGTACTAACTTTTTCTTTGCATTTAGTAGTAATTACTTGCAACACAAATTGGTTGGGGAAGTGAGACAGATGGTAGGGGAGGGTGAGACTTGAGACCTGTGGAGAAGCAGATGGCCACAGCTCATGGCAGAGGCCACAGGATGTATGCGCGGCCTGGCGGCCTGCATCTGGACGAACACCCTGCAGGCGTGCGAATGTTAGCTGGCGACCTGACCTTGACAAGATCTAGGGTGCGCTCCAGTCACGTCGCGCATGGAGCCGTGGCCCATGGACGGCGGCGGCGGCGGCGGCGGGTTGAGCTTGCCCGAGGAGCGGGCCGACGAACGCGCTCCGGCGCGCGCGCGCGCGCCTCTGGCCTCCGGCAACTGGCACTCCGCGCCGCCGGCGAGCGTGCTCTCCTCAACCTTGTCGGCGCACACAACGAACCGGCGTCGGCCGCCGTGCTCGCGAGCGTGCGGCGCCGCCCTGGGTAGGGCTGGAGTGGCCTTGGCGGGGTTCGGCATTGAGCGCGGCGCCCCGGCTTCGGCTTTTTGCGCGCTCCCGTGAGATGGATTGAGACTTGGGAGTCAGTCCTGTTAGCAACGATGGCGGCGAGCGTACTGGAGATACTCCAATAGTAGACTCCCTCCCACCGTTTTTACTCATCTAAGTTTTGATTAAGGTTTATATAACCTAAAAAAAAGTATAGAAAGCATGCTGATAGACACTAAATTAGTTTTTATTTAACATATAATATGAGTATAATGTTTGGGTATTTGTGTTAAAAATTTTAGTATAATCGTTTCTTAGTCAACTGTAAAAGAATTTTGAGATGTAGGAAGAATAAAGGATTCAAAAACTACTTGTCATATGAAACAACAAGATTGTCGCAACATGTTTGCGTCATCGGCTAGGTAGCAACCAAATTCGGATCGAGCGCGCTTTTTTTTTTTGGCTCAACACAGTATAATAGACAGCACAGACCGTCTTCCAGTAGTTTATCCATTCCATTGGGGGCAAACTAAGTTTAGGATTGATATATTAATCTTGTCTGCCCGTCGGAACAGTTACAATTAAGGTTAAATTCCATATACCAAACGATACTTTTTTTTAAGAGATGTCTAATACACCTTGTCCTTGTAGGCATGTAAGCGCATCTGGTGTAGTTGGTATACTATAGTACCTACTCCCAACGGTAACTGACCAGGGTTCGATTCCCTGGAATGCGCCTTAGTTCTTAACATTCCTTTTTTTTACACTATTTTTTGTTCACACTTCGTCTGAATCATTTTTCTGAAGTAGTACCACGTTCAATACTTTTGTGTATGTCCAAAGATTCTTTTTCTACTTCCGTTTTTTTTAAAAAAAAAAACATTTTTTTATTAGTGAGTCCAAGATTTTTCTGAACGTAGTACAATTTCATTTTTTGTTCAAGTCCAGATTTCTCTGAAGGTAGTACAAGGTCATTGTTTTTTTGTTAGTCAGATTTTTCTGAAGTAGTGCAACTTCCAATTTCGCCCAAGCTTCGCCCTGATTGGATCTGCTATATTATTAAGTTTGTGCTCAATCTCATTCCAGCACTTTTTTTGTACTCATTGGATTTGGTCGACATTAAAGGGCAGGGTACTATCCGCCCATGATCAATACCCTAATTCAACATCGCGCTACAGGTATGTATTACGTACGTATCAATCATGTTCAGACCCAGTACGATGCTATGGACGCTATTGGACCCATAGATTCTTCAAATGATATCATGGATATGATCAAGACTAAGGTAGAAGATAAGTGATCAGATATTATTTCTTCTTTTCCTTTTTCCTTATCTTCTGGGGTTGTATTAATTTTCTTCCGCCGTTATATTTAATTGAAAAGGCACAATCGTGCAGTGTTCTGTTTCCTCTTTAAAAAG